>JAGHMJ010000035.1:2304153-2316698 GCA_018749465.1 Paracanthobrama guichenoti | reverse complement strand
CCCTTTGTTTTTTGATGAACATTAATGACAGACATCATTAGTGCTGCTGTGACTAAGATCGGCGCCTACCTGACTCATTTTCTTACAACTCTTTACGTTTATTTAAGAGGTTACTAACTCTATGACGAGCAGGACGAGCGAGAGCCGTTAGAGAGAGACGCGAGGCCGGTGAGTGATTTGATTAAGAGCACCAGCTGCGCATCACACCGGTCTCGGATCGCTCACAGAGAAGTGACGGGAGCATAAAAGGAGGAGTGATGAAAGTGAAGGACGAGAGAGGACCAGGCCTGGATTTTATGTTGTGTTTTGTTTATGCTTTCTTATGCGTGTGCACGGAAACCGTCCGTGAGGGGCTGCCTACGTTTTACCTTCAGTTTGTTTATTTTGGATTAAAGTCTTTTAAATGTTCGCCGTAGTGCTGGGCGGTATGACTAAAAATTTATATCACAGTATTTTTCTAAATTATATCGGTTTCACAGTATATGATGGTATTTTTTCCCCTATGCATGACCAGGTGTTAAGCACATTTTCTACTGATTGAGAGAGGAAATACTGCAGTAGATCGACCAGAATGCCCTGTTTTACTGTCATGATGAGTGAATATTGTAGAGAAATCCCACACTAGAGTTAATACAGGTGTGCAAAGCCCCACAAAAAGATGCAACCAATAAAACACAGACCTGCAACACACTCATTACAGACATATGGATATTAAAATATGACGACGGAGAGAATTGAGGGCACATTAAGCATTTTGAAAATCTAACCCTATATAACGTTAACAACAAACTGCCAAAACGAGGGAGAAACGCAGAAGAACATTTAAAAGGTCTAAGGATATTTTCAATACATTTAAGAGCACTACTCTGAACAAATGACACGCGCAAGTTAAACACGTAAAAGCAGTTACGTTTTTGCCCATTCTTCTTTGAATTGTCAGTCTTTGTATTAACTTACATCGTTGTCGTCCGTGTAGCAGAATAATCTATGGTTTCATCGCGGTCGTAATGTATCAAGAGTCCTTTGAATACATTTATGAAATATGTGCACATACACACTGCTATTTCATGTTTAGAGCATTGGAGTAAATTAAATAGGTCCATAAGAAACTTAAATGCGCTCGCTCCGCTCTGTATCTGATCTATATGATCCAAGTGGAGAACGTTGTTAATCTCATCACGGCGCTCCGTGCAGAAACTGCTCTCATGCGCGCCGGGCGTGAAGTTTGAATTCTCCGCTGTAATCAAGGGCTGAATCCGAAATCTCCCCCATAACCTCAAATAGGACATTATTTGAAGGGACAGACATTTGTAGTGGTGTCCGAAACCACAGTGGACATTATTGAGTGCACTCATTCAATCCCACATTGCGCCGCAATAACGAGTGTACAGCCGATATACACAGAGCGGCTGTCCAACTTCACTCACTCCTTTAAGTGAACAATATAAGTGGGTAACGCAGGGAATAGTGAATGCGATTTCGGATTCAGCCTTGTGATCTCAGCTGTGCTCTCACAACAGTGCAACAGGGAAAAGGGACCCCTCTCAGTGTCGCGCTGCGCCGCGTTGCTTAAGCGACATATGCCGGTATTGCGGTATAATCAAAATTCATATCATAACAAAAATAAATACCGGTATTCGGTATGAACCGGTATACCACCCAGCACTAGTTCGCCAGTTCCCGCCTCCTTCAGTCCCTGAACAAAGAACTGTGTTACAAACTCATTTAAGATGCACTTATGAGAATGCTCGACAAAACGGGCACTTTGGCATAATTCTGTGTGTTATTGTTCATTCAAGCGCGAAAGAACTCGATTCTACCGCACATCTTTCTGTGTCGTGTGTGTGTGTGTGTGAGAGTGCGTGTGTGTATGAGGACATTGCGCTGTCTGTGATTCTCGTTTGTCTTGTCCTGCTTGAATGGTTTAAAAGCATTTGTGTAAATAAAAGCGTGATCATGATTTAACGTTAGCCCAAGGATGACAGAAAAAAAACAGATGCTGCATTAATTGTGTTAAATATTTTGAACATGTTAAACTGAAAAAAATTAAATCGCATGCATTAACGCACTAATTTTGACAGCACTAATAAATATACACTACTGTTTAAAAGTTTGGGGTCAGTATGATTTTTTTCTTAAAGGAAATTAATACTTTTATTTAGCAAGGACACCTTAAAAGTGACTAATGACTTTTACATTGTTACGATTTCTATTTAAAATAAAAACTGTTCTACTGAAATTTCTATTAATCAGAGAAACCTAAAAAATATGAAGCAGTGCAACTGTTTTTAACGCAAACTCCTCATATGAGAATGATTTCTGAAGGATCATGTGACACTGAAGACCGAAGCAATGATGCTGAATTTAAATCTGCATCACAGGAATAAATCACATTGGACAATATATTCAATAGAAAACCACCATTTTAAACTGCAATGATATTTCACAATATTACCATTTTTACTGTATTTTTGAGCAAATAAATGCAGATTTCTTTCAAATACATTAACAAATCTTACTGACCACAAACTCTTGAATAGTTGAATAGCGAAGTACTGACACACAGTCACGTTAAATAAAATCTGACCATTGAAATCAATGCTGATTCATTTGAACTCCAGTATTTCTACTCACTCGGTGACCTCAGCAATGTGCATGTGACGTAATTTGACCCATAATTCATCCTCTTCATTCAGTAAAGCCTCTTTCTTAGAGCCATCCTTCGTTGTATACCTAGAGAAAACACACAGAAAAGCACTGATACACAGCAGAACCATAATAAGAGCAGTGATGTGTTTTAGAGTAAATAGAGACCGCTCTGATTTCACACTGCATCCTCAGTAATGATTACAGTAATAATTTCCAGCTCATTTCAGTGTTAGATAAAAGTCAAGTGATTCGGCTGAGGTGACGTACTCATAGGCGTTGTCCTTCATAGGCAGGAGGTCATAAGCCATGGCCTGGTAGGTGAGCTCGTGAAGAATGGGGCTGACAGGGTCCAGCGCACGATCAACGATCAGAAGCTGAGCTGGCGTTTTCCCCTGAATATGAAAAAAGTTCTGATGGTTTGTGAAAGCAGAAAGGTCACTTACCAGACGACATCAGAACAAAATTCTGTGAGGAATGGCCTTATTCACCTATCCCAATTACCTACAAAATACATTTTTGTGATAAATCCAAGTCTTATGGCACTGAACAAACCAATTTTTTATTAAACATTTATTTTAATTACTGTTGTACTTTAATTTACGTTTTCACTAAACAGCCATTGCTGCAAACCCATTTCAGAGCAAATAAATATATAAAAAAGAATTATACATTTTGTGAAAAGACTGAAATACACTACAGTTCTAAAATGCTGATTTGCTACTCAGGAAACATTTCTTCTTAGTACTATCACAGTCCCTTTAAGACGAGTCATTTCACTCGGAAACACCTCTCGGGGAGAGACACCCCTCGCTGCAGCACGTAGCACGATGACGTAGCTGGATCAGATCCAATGCGTACTGGATGGAGATGTGTTATGGCGACGTCATACCAATGTCTTAAGTGACATATATGATCAATATTGTATAAAGATGATGTTCTAACCTGTGTAGTAGTAGTACTGATAAATAGTAATAAGTAATTTTTGATGAAGTCATCTTTTCATAAATGTGATGCTTAAGTTATCCTAGTTTCTCTCTACATACATGCAAAACAGTTACAACTGTAATATATTCTGGTCATATTTGCTGTTGAGTGCAAGCAAAAATGAGTCAAGTAATTTGAGTCGAGCGGTTTGAGTATTTATCTATCCAGTTTGTACCAAAACGCTCTACTGCGCATGTGTATATGACGTCATGAAAATGTGAATGAAACCACCATGCATGTGCGTCCAGTACGTGTTGGATCTGATCCAGTACGTCATCGTGCTACAGGCTGCAGCGAGGACCTCTTGCTCGGGCATGCAAGTGCAGCTCCTGTCTCTTTGAACGGGGAAACATCAAATTCTCCAAAACTGTTTGCCAAGCTTAAATTTCATATTTAAAATCACCAATGAAATCTGTCTCAAATTGTTTCTTAACACTTAAGTCTTCAACAAAAAAAAAAAATAAAATGCATTTTTCAGTCTGGACAAAGCTAATAAGCACAACCGACGCAACGTCAAAGAATGTCTCTGAACAGATTCACGCCCACTTTTAGGGGAAAAGTGCCAGTAGTCTGTATTGACTTCAATGCAAAATAGCGGCACAAAACAATGTCTGTACACAGCCGGCAGGCTTGAATAGCTTAAAGGTGCTCGAAGCGATGTCACGCGTTTTTTGAGGCCAAAACATTTTTTGTCACATACAGCAAACACCTCCTCGCTATCCGCTAGCTGCCTGTCCCCTGAACACGCTGTAAAAACGCAGCCTCTGTAGTCGCCACAAGCTCCAAAAACGGCAACAAAAACAAACTGGTGCAGTCTGGACCACTATAACAATCAGTGCTCCAGCTGACAAGAATGATTTGGGGGTGGAGTTTTGGGGTTAGTGCGCGTGCACATGAAGGGGGGTGTGTAGAACAGAGAAGCATAAAGAGGGAAGTTCGAATTATGTGATCTTGATATGGCCGACACAAGACCAAAGAGACGACGTTCTAATGAACACCTGGAAAGGAAAAGGGAGAAGGAATGCCGAAAGTCCCGAATTTACATAGGAAAGCATATATGATTATCTTCACTGTAATAAAATTAAATATGACACAAAACAACTCTCGTTTCGTTAAGTTTTAATGATCAAAGGAATATTAAACTTCACTTTACCCTCAGCCAAAACGAATAGCCAGGGAACAAATGAAAGATCCATGAGGCCAAAGATCGCCCCGATAGATATACACAATACGAATTATATCTCATTGTTTAGCCACTACAGAGACATCAGAGCCAGCGGCAGACGTCAGAAGGTCTAGCCAAGGGAAGGCGGCTCTCGCCAGGCTTAATGAGCGCTGAGCGCCCGCTGATCAACTGGATCTCACAACTCCAAAAACTGCAGATCAAAATTTCAAATAGGCGCTCTCTTTATAAACAAACCACAGATTTGAGGTTTAAACAAGTGCATTTTTACAGAAATGGGGTACAGAAACATATGAGGTTGGACCAATGCCTAATCTCTCCACCAAGCCCCAATTAAAAACATCTTTCCTTAATTTTTGATCAATTTAATGCATCCTTGCTAAATAAAAGTATTAATTTACTTATAAATATATTACCCTACACCTCTGAAGAACATAGTGCATCTCAAGAAAACTATATTTTTCATATATTATGTATACAGCTATTTATCCAACAGCACCAATCAGATAAGCTGATGTGTGTGGTTGTTGTAAACACTCAACGGCTCTCACCTTTATTTTCGAGTTGTCATCCATCTCGTAATGTCGCGCCAGTTTTTTATCCACAAGTTCTGCCAGCTGCTTTCCATACGCGAGAGCTGAATCTCTGCATAGGACAGAATTCAATGATTCAATGCCCATTCAAGCATCAGGTGTAATTTGAGCACATGTGAAGCGAATAAGAGTGTCTGTACTTCTTGTATCTGACTCCAGGGTACTCGTCCAGCGTGGCACAAACGGTTACGATCTGATCAGCGATCATCTCCAGCGTCTGATCTCTGTCCTGACTGTTGGGATTGTAGATGCTCTTGAAGGCCTCTGGGTTATCACAGGTGAACACCTGCACAGGTGACCCATAAAACACAGTCATAAACAATAAAACAGGACCAGGCTACATGAATTTCCAGAATACAGATAAACTCACTTGTGCTTCCTGTGGCAGAAATGAGATGTTGACCTCTTTACACACTTTAATGTGTTTGGCACAGTTCTTCTTCATCTTGTCGAAGAGCTCATCAGGACAGTCTGGGGTCATTTCGATATAATATTAATAAAAATGTCACAGTTGCTGAAAATAACACATAATCTAGCTGATTTTTTTAAATCAAATCAGAGTTGAAGCAGTGAACTCACAGTCAGTGAAGAAGACATAAGCAGCTCTGTATTTGGGTTTCGGTTTGAAGTCATTAATAAATGCATCAACACACTGCAAATATAAAGCATCCGGGTCATAAACAGATCATCACAGTAAAGTAAGTGACATTGTGCTTATTATATGTACATTATATGGACAAAAGTATTGGGATAATTAATAAATTCAGGTGTTTAAATCAGACCCATTCCCACAGGTGAATTAAGGCTGTCTGCAATTTGTGAAAAAAAAAAAAAAAAAAAGGGTAGTTGTTTCAAAGAGCTCAGTGAATTCAAGCGTGGTGCTGTGATAGGATGCCACCTTTGCATTAAAGTCAGTCCGTGAAATTTCATCCCTGCTATTCCACGGTCAACTGTAAGCGGAATTACTGGAAAGTGAAAGCGTTTAGGAACAGCAGCAACTCCGTCACGAAACTGAAAAGCACGTAAAGTCACAGAACGGGGTCACTGAGTGCTGAGGCGCATGCATAAGTCACCAACGATTTTGCTGATTCCATAGCTGAAGAGATCCAAACTTCCACTGGCATTAATATCAGCACAAAAACTGTGCGGCGGGAGCTTCACGGAATGGGTTTCCATGGCCGAGCAACAACAGGCAAGCCTCACATTGTCAACTACAATGCCAAGCATCGGATGCAGTGGTGTAAAGCACGCCGCCACTAGACTCTAGTGCAGTGGAGACATGTTCTCTGGAGTGGCCAATCACGCTTCTCTGTCTGGCAATCCGATGGCGTCTGGGTTTGGCGGTTGCCAGGAGAACGGTACTTGCATTGCATTGTGCCAAGTGTAATCTCTGGTGGAGTTTTTCAGGGGTTGACCTAGGCCTCTTAGATCCAGTGAAAGGAACTCTTAATGCTTCAGCATACCAAAACATTTTGGACAATGCTATGCTTCAAACTTTGTGGGAACAGTTTTGGCAAGGCCCTCTACTATTCCAGCATGACTAAATAAAATCTCCACACCATCATCCAACACCTTTGGGATTAACAGTAATTGAGACTGCGATCCAGGCCTTCTCGACCAACATCAGCACCTGACTTCACAAAACTCTACTCGATGAATGGGCAAAAACACCCACAGAAACACTCCAATCTTGTGGAAAGCCTTCACAGAAGAGTGTTGAAGCCATTAAAGCTGCAAAGGGGAACTAACTCCATGTTAATATCTATTGGCACTTTTCCACTGCATAGTACGGCTTGGCTCGGTTTGCTTTTCCACTGCATCTTAGTACCGCTTCAAAGTGGCTGGGATTATAGACTGATCGCTATTGTTGCACCACCGCTACTGCCGTGACATCATCGCAAATGCAAAACAAATGCACTACACAGGAGCAATGGAGCATATTGATGTAATGAATATTTGGCATGTGGTTTTCATTGTGAGACGAAGAAGTATGGGTCTCGTGTCGCAAATCCAATAACGCCGGTAGTGACGATTCTCTCTGACCAATCAGTGATCTGCAGTGTTTACACGTCACATTTCGGTATTGCTTGGAACTTTAACCGAGGTGGTAGTATTTAAGTGAGCCGTACCATGCAGTGGAAAAGCACCATATGCATTTAGAATGCAACGTCATTACAGGTGTAATGTGTAACAGGTGTAATGATCGTTGGTGTAATGATCAGGTGTTCCAATACTTTGGTCCATATGGTACAAACAGCATCAACTGTCTTATGTCTCCTGATCTCTGACCTTGGCAGTGGGGGTCATGAAGTAGATGGCCTTCATCTCTGGAACTGGTTCTCTGTTTTTGTACAGGTCCTCCACAACTGTGAACAAACGAAAGATACCACATTATCACAATAATTCCCCATCCAGTTCATTATGTTTCTTGATACAGGGGAAACAAGAAAGCTTCCCTTTTGGAAAACACAGGAAGGAAAAGCGTCCGACTCTCACTACACAATGAGGTTCAAACAGACAGCTGGATTTCTGTCTAACACACAGGATGTTCAACTGAACCTGGAGCAAAACCTCTTCCCTCACTTACTTGTGATGCCCTCTGACATGAGATCGGACATTTTGCAGCAGGAGGAGAGGAGGCGGGTGGTAAACTGGTCCAGTATGAGGATCTGTGAGACACAGATTTGACATCAATCACAATTACGGAACAGGAATCGTTAAAGGGATACATTAACCAAGAATAAAAACTTACCCACCCTCATGTTATTCCAAACCTGTATGACTTTCTTTTACAAAAGATAATATTTTGAAAAGTTGGCAAGCAGTGTCGGTTCCCATTGACTTCCATTATATTTTTTTGCCCATACAATGGATGTCAATGAGATCCATGAACCGTTTGCTCGCCAACATTCTTCAAAATATCTTCTTTTATGTTCTGCATGAGAAAGAAATGTATACAGGTTTGAAACAGTATAAATTATGACAGAATTTTTACATTTTTGAGTGGACTCTCTCTTTACATAATTAAGGATGTGTTCACACTTGTCATGTTTGGTTTGATTAAAACGAACCCTGGTGTGACTGCTCTGCTGGTGCGGTTCATTTGAATGAGTGTGAACGCCTGGAGCGCAACAAACAAGAGGATTTAAGACAGCTGAAAATATGGGTCTCTGTCCGCTTCCAAACGAACTCTGGTGTGGTTCTTATTAAATATGAACTCAACACGGACCAAAGGCATGTAAACGAAACAAAACCGGAAGATGAGACCCTAAAAAGGACAGAATGCTCACGCATATCGTCATAATCATGAGTTTGCCATCACAGATTCCTCATCTCGTACCGCGTCTCCTCGCAGCAGATCCTGGTTTGTGTGTGTGACGGAGGGATTCCTGCCGCTGTTTTGACTTCTTTACACATTTTATAAGCTCTTCACGAGTTCTCAGCTGGTCAAAATACCATCATACATAGCTACGCAAATTCAGCGAGCGCATTTAGCCAAGCACACAGCATTGATGTGGATGTTCGGTAAGTTCTGTCTCAAAATAGGCAATATGTCATAAAAGACGACCAATCAGATTGTGCATCCCTGTGCCTTTAGGTCTAATGATAAAAATGCCAATCTGAAAGCTAATCGGACCAGGACTAAATGTTTTTTTGTTTTTGTTTTTATGAACCAAGCGAACCAAACTACAAGTGTGCCCTTTATTAAAACCATTATATGAATTGGAGTAAGGCGGTAACACTTTATTTTACAGTATACTCCTTACATGTTACATACAAATGGAATGGATCTTTTCTTGCAGGGGTTTAAGCAGACTAATTTATTGGAGAAGTCTGTCATTTCACTGGAAAATCCAGTTAAGAGATTATCAGACAGACACAGACAGACAGAGACAGACAGACAGAGACAGATAGAGACAGACAGACAGAGACAGACAAACAGACAGACAGAGACAGACACAGACAGACAGAGACACAGACAGACAGACAGACAGAGACAGACAGACAGAGACAGATAGAGACAGACAAACAGAGACAGACAGACACACACACAGACAGACAGACAGAGACAGACACAGAGACAGACAGACAGAGACAGATCGAGACAGACAGACAGACAGACACAGACAAACAGAGACAGACAGACAGACACAGAGAGAGACAGACAGAGACAGACAGACACAGAGAGACAGACAGACAGACAGACACACACACACACACACACACACAGACAGACAGACAGAGACAGACAGACAGAGACAGATAGAGACAGACAGACAGAGACAAACAGAGACACAGAGACAGACAGACAGACAGACAGACAGAGACAGATAGAGACAGAGAGACAGAGACAGATAGAGACAGACAGACAGACACAGAGAGACAGAGAGAGAGACAGACAGACAGACAGACAGACACTACTGGAATAAATCTAAATACATTCAAACTGACCTTCCATACTTCTGGCTTTCCGCAGTCGGCAATGATGGTGTCCTTTATTCCTGTCACGTCAGACAAATCAATCTATTAGTTACAGCAGTAAATTGGTTTTGCTGATGCACTATGGAACTGAAAATCAAGAACATTTTCCAAGAAGCTTTATTTCCTCTTTTGAGTTGGATCTGCTTGAGGGTAAAGAAGTTTATGTAGAGATTTTAAAAAAAACAACAAAAAAAACATCCATGTTAAATGAAAGTCATTTTTTTTTACCAACTTCTGAACTGGGCTTCTCTGAAAACTCACGACTCCACTTCCTCTCTTTAGATTTATTAAGATTATTTTATTTATTTCTAACTTGAAGTAGTGAAAAATCAGTCTGCAAAGGCCATCATGCTGCAGTGAGGAAGATCGTGTGTGAGAAAGCTCAATGGTGAGTTTGATTAATATGTTCAACTTACATGTAGATCTTGCTCTGTAAATGTTTTTCTCCCCCCCATATTCTGATCTCCTGCTTCCCTCTAATCGTCCCTGACCCCCTAGTTCAGAACCACTACTATATAAACATGTCAAAGTGCATAAACCCCTTTAAAATACTTGGAGCCAGTTGCATAAACACAGCCATTATGTTAAGACTATGAAGAACCCTTTATCTTGTGCGTGCTATGGTTAGTCTTAATCAAATTTTATGGACACAAATGGCTCTCCTTTCATAGAATAACTTAAAGGGATAGTTCACCCAAAAATGCTAATTACCTCATGATTTACTCACACTCAAGTCATCCTAGGTGTATATGACAATCTTCATTCAGATGAACACAATCAGAGTTATATTAATAATGTCCTGGCTCTTCCAAGCTTTATAATGGCAGTGAATGGCAGCCCAACAAAAGTGCATCCATCCATCCATTATAAAAGTGCTCCACAAGACTCCGGGGGCGTTAATAAAGGCCTTCTGAAGCGAAGCCATGGGTTTTGTGTAAGAAAAATATCCATATTTAAAACTTTACTTCACTGTAATCTCTAACTTCCGCTAACTGTTGTACACGCGCGTGTTCACGAGAGACTGGCGTTCCAGCGGATGATGTAGGACGCAGGCGTAGCGCAAGTTCTGGTGACGAACGCGGAAGCGCAGAGGATAAAGGAAAACAAAACTTGGTTCTCGCGTGAACTAGCATATTCTCACCGGAGCGCCCTACGTCATAGTCTCTCACGAACGCGGAAATTAGAGATTACGGTTTGTAAAGTGTTAAATATGGATATTTTTCTTACACAAAAATGCATGGCTACACTTCAGAAGGCCTTTATTAAGCCATGCGGAGCACTTTTATAATGGATGGACGCACTTTTATGGACTTCAAAACAGAAACAGCCATTCACTGCCATTATAAAGCTTGGATTAGCCAGAATATTTATTAAATATAACTCTGATTGTGTTCGTCCGAAAGAAGAATGTCATACACACCTAGGATGACTTGAGTGTGAGTAAATCATGGGATAATTTTCATTTTTTGATAAACTATCCCTTTAAATGACAACACAGCAGACCGGAAGTCAATGATGGAGTTCGCAGTAACGCAGGAGCGCGAGAACACAAGTTACGTTATGACATCATCAAACACTCCGCGTCATCCAAAGTCATAACAACATACCCGCTCTCCGTTAAAGACAACGGTGCAGCTGACCTGGACAGGCTAGCATTAGCCGAGTAGCTAACGGAAACAGTGACTCCATGACACAAACATGTACAAACGAAACACAATACATATCACACGGTTTCCTCACTAAACACCACAGCAAGCACCGAAACGACTTCATAAGGCGACTGTAACGCCTCTGAGCAAACTCAGCACACTAAACGTGTCTCTTCAAACTCCTGACAGCTCCTCCTCTGGGCTGAACGCGTGTAAAGGGTGAGGCGTTGGACTGTGCGTGCAAGAAACTTGCAGAGAATCAGCTGTTGCTCTCGGCGAACTTACTTTGCCAAACTATCTTTTTCAAGCCGTGTTCTGCTCCGGTTGCCATCTTGAGTTGGGTCGAGGCAAATGCGCGCTCCCGTCATCCGGGAGGAGTGAGTGAGTGCGTGCGTGCGTGCGTGCCTGCGCCCGCCAACTTGTGTACAGGCGCATAACTTAAAAGTCACCATTACTGCCCGGGTCGGACAGTTCATTAAACGGGTCATTCTTCAGTTGCAGTGGCCATTCCAGAGGCGCAGAATTTGTCATTCTGGCAAAACTTAACAAGGTCTCGTTTGTTGACATCAGTTATGCATGAGCTAACTCAATGAGCAATTGATTTTTGTTAGTAAAAAATATAATTGTTCATGTTGTTCACAGGGCATTGACATTAATGGTGCATTAGTGCATTAAGTACAGCATTAGTAAATGTTAAAATTAACATTGTTCATAATTGTTAACAAATGAACCCTTTTATTGTAAAGTGTTACCATTATTTTAAATAATGAATGTATTGCTATGTAGGCTATTCAAAATGTGTTTAATGTGCCATATTTAGTCAAATGCAAGCTTATGGCATCATTTTAAATTCATTTTAATTAAATACTGTGTTTGTGGTTTTTAGCACTGGTGTGTCAATGGTGTGACCACAAGTTTGTGCTAAAATTGGGACTTCCCATGATAGTTTCAAGATCAGGGGACATTTTGGAAAAAATAATAAGACCATAGATAGACAGACAGACA
>JAGHMJ010000035.1:2289001-2299811 GCA_018749465.1 Paracanthobrama guichenoti | reverse complement strand
ATCAATTACAACATCATGGCTGCGTAGAAGCTGCGTATTTTTCCCTTAAAATTATGCATTTTCTCAGTTTAAACATTTGATATGTCATCTATGCTGTATTCTGAATAAAATATTGAAATCTGAAACTTCCACATCATTGCATTCTGTTTTTATTCACAATTTGTAAAGTCTCCCAACTTTTTTGGAATCGGGTTTCTATAAGGAAAAGATAAAGACACAGAATCTGTGTTTGTTTAAATCAATGTTTTAAACAGTTGCTTTCCCTGCGTAGCCTGACATGTAATATATGAGGAAAACCCTAGTACTGCAGCACAGTGCCGGGATATAAAGTTAAGGAAACTAAACAACCGAGATGTAATTCCTCAGCATTCCTCAGATGTCATGTTTGATCTGTATATCAGCATCGAGGGGAATAATGTTATAATCTTATTTGCGGTAAAGAAATCTGCTTACATGTACACAAGGAAAATAACAGTGAACATTGATTTAAATGTAAACACAGCTTTTGGGTCTTAATCAGCTTTTCTGCATACATTATATTGCCAAAAGTTTTGGGACACCTGCATGCACGTAAACTTTAAAGACATCCCATTCTTAATCTGTAGGGTTTGATATGGAGTTGGCCCATACTTTGCAGCTTCAACTCTTCTGGGAAGGCTTTCCACAAGGTTTAGGAGTGTGCTTATGGGAATTTTTGACCATTCTTCTAGAAGCGCATTTGTGAGGTCAGGCACTGATGTTGGACGAGAAGGCCTGGCTCACAGTCTCCGCTCTAATTCATCCCAAAGGTGTTCTGTCGGGTTGTGGTCAGGACATGTTGGTACAGGAAGGGGCCATCCCCAAACTGTTCCCACAAAGTTGGGAGCTTGAAATTGTCCAAAATGTCTTGGTATGCTGAAGCATTAAGAGCCCAACCCATAGAAAAACAACCTCACCCTATAATCCCCCCTCCACCAAACTTTACACTTGGCACAATGCAGTCAGGCAAGTCCCGTTCTCCTGGCAACTACCAAACCCAGACTCATCCATCGGATTGCCAGACAGAGATGTGTGATTGGTCACTCCAGAGAACACGTCTCCACTGCTCTAGAGTCCAGTGGCGGCATGCTTTACACCACTGCATCCCACGCTTTGCATTGCACTTGATGTAAGGCTTGGATGAGCTGCTCAGCCATGGAAACCCATTCCATGAAGCTCTCTACACCCTGTTCTTGAGCTCATCTGAAGGCCACACGAAGTTTGGAGGTCTGTAGCTGTTGACTGCAGAAAGTTGGCGACTTCTGCCCACTGTGACCCTCAGCATGCGCTGACCCCGCTCTGTGATTTTACGTGGCCTATCACTTCCTGGCTGAGTTGCTATTGTTCCCAATTGCTTCAACTTTGTTATAATCCCACTAACAGTTGAGCGTGGAATATTTAGTAGTGAGGAAATTTCAGGAATGGACTTATTGCACAGGTGGCAACCGATCACGGTACCACGCTTGAGTTCACTGAGCTCCTGAGAGTGACCCATTCTTTCACAAATGTGTGTACGTCTGCATGCCTAGTGCTTGATTTATACACCTGTGGCCATGAAGGGACTGAACACCTGAAATCAATGATTTGGAGGGGTCCTAATACTTTTGGCAATATAGTGTTTATACTGGCCCTAAAAATCATCACATATACTTACCACTTGCTGCATTTCTGTAAATCTGTTTTTGTGAATGAAATGAATGAGTCTCTCTGCCTGTTCCTCTGGTCTTCATCAACAGCCGCTTGGCACCACCTGCTGGTGAGCCGACTAACAGCAGATGGAGATCATTCATTGGCACTCTCCTGATATTCCTGCTGTTCCTGATTTGAAATGTTGACTTTTCTGTCGAATTTGAACCACTGAATTTGTGGAAGCCAATTTTTTAAGCAAAGTAAAAGGTGCAATAGGTGATTTATCTACAGAAACTTTTTTTTTGTTATGCTGGTTGAAAGTCTCTTCATAACCTGATTGCAATCACTATGATAAGTGGTCTAAATGTTTTTTTGTTTTTTATAAATATAAACCGATCAGGCATAACATTAGGCATAACAACAGGTGAAGTGAATAACACTGATTATCTCTTCACCTGTTAGTGGGTGGGATATATTAGGCAACAAGTGAACATTTTGTCCTCAAAGTTGATGTGTTAGAAGCAGGAAAAATGGGCAAGCATAAGGATTTGAGCGAGTTTGACAAGGGCCAAATTGTGATGGCTAGACGACTGGGTCAGAGCATCTCCAAAACTGCAGCTCTTGTGGGGTGTTCCCGGTCTGCAGTGGTCAGGATCTATCAAAAGTGCTCCAAGGAAGGAACAGTGGAGAACCGGCCACAGGGTCATGGGCGGCCGAGGCTCATTGATGCATGTGGGGAGCAAAGGCAGATGACGTATTTCACCTTTAATACAATGCAAGCTTTTTTGTTTCAAAAACATTTGTCATTAATTTTCTTTCATAGAAAACCTATGTTACCTTAAGAATCGAGGTGAACACTAGAGGAATATTACAGTAATATTAATTCACTGAAGTACACTGAAGTTATTTTTACTACAATCAATACCTGAGACACAATAAATGAGACACGATGGTGCCAGTTGCATTTGTATGAAATGAAAACAGAGTCGGTACAAAGTCGGTAGTGTGAAACGCCTCGAATTACGTGAAAGTAGCGCTGGTTTCAGTTATCCCGATGAGCAGACTGATATACAGCATTGCCATGGACGACAATGAATATTAGGAAGTATCTGACCGCTCAATGCCGCAATTGACCAATCAAAAGTTTAGAGGGCTGCATAATTAAATTGAAACCACACGTTAGTTTATAGGTATTTGGGTACTTGTGACAATCCTTAGTTCTAATCTGATTTGGTAAAAAGATCGGAATCATTCAAAAGAATTGTCCCTTCAATTGATTTTTGACATTGATCTTTTAATGTTCATTTTAGATTGGAAGGAACTAAAAGAAGATCCCGTCTCTTGCCACCTTACGCAGAACATAACTGGAGAGAAGCCTTTCATCTGCTTTCATGTGGAAAGTGTTTCACAATGAAAAACCTTGAGAGTCACATGAGAACTCACACTGGAGAGAAGCCTTTCGCCTGCTCTCAGTGTGTAAAGAGTTTCACAACAAAACAAAGCCTTGACATTCACATGAGAATTCACACTGGAGAGAAGCCTTTTATCTGCACTGAGTGTGGGAAGTGTTTCACAATCAAACAAAACCTGGTGAGTCACATGAGAACTCACACTGGAGAGAAGCCTTTCACCTGTCCTCAGTGTGGAAAGTGTTTCACAGGGAAACAAAGCCTTGAGGGTCACATGGGAATTCACACTGGAGAGAAACCTTTCGCCTGCTCTCTGTGTGGAAAGAGTTTCACAGCGAAACAAGGCCTTGAGAGACACATGATAACTCACACTGGAGAGAAGCCTTTCGCCTGCCCTCAGTGTGGAAAGAGTTTCACAGGGAAACAAAGCCTTGAGAGACACATGAGAATTCACACTGGAGAGAAGCCTTTCACCTGCTCTCACTGTGGAAAGGGTTTCATAATCAAACAAAGCCTTGAGAGTCACATGAGAGTCCACACTGGAGAGAAGCCTTTTGCCTGCTCTCATTGTGAAAAGGTTTTCAGAAGCAGACCAAACCTTGAGAATCACATGAGAACTCACACTGGAGAGAAGCCTTTCGCCTGCTCTCATGTGAAAAGAGATTCGTACAACAAAGTCAACTTAAAATACACATGAGAATTCACACTGGAGAGAAGCCTTTCACCTGTCCTCAGTGTGAAAAGGGTTTCACAGTGAAGAAAAGCCTTGAGAATCACATGACAACTCACACTGGAGAGAAGCCTTTCACCTGCATTCAGTGTGGAAAGAGTTTCGTAGAGAAAAAAAGCCTTGAGCATCACATGAGAATTCACACCGGAGAGAAGCCTTTCACCTGCTCTCAGTGTGGAAAGAGTTTCAGAAAACAAGATAATCTTAAAAATCACATGAGAACTCACACTGGAAAGAAGCCTTTCACCTGCTCTCAGTGTGGAAAGGGTTTCGCAGTGAAGAAAAGCCTTGAGAATCACATGAGAACTCACACTGGAGAGAAGCCTGTCCTCAGTGTCGGATGAGTCGGATAAGCAATACTGTTTAAAAAGCCAACAAAAACCATGTGCAAGACAAGAGTTGATATTGTGAACAAAAACGATATAAACCCATTTAAACAAAAAGTACAAAATTGTCAGAATCCACTGTTCATGATGGACTGTAATACTTCTACCTCCTAGAGAAATTGTTTTATTCTGCTGATGCTTTTGAAAATGTATTAACTGTTGGAAAGAATAACTGTTATCTCTACATGTCATGTTTTCTCTTGTGTTTTCGTTTTAATGGACTGTTCCTGTCTTCATCTGCTGAGTTCACTTCCATGGTTCATTATTTCCCTTTCCTGTTTCTAGTTTAGTTGATTATCCAATGTATTTATAGCCCTCTTTTTCAGTCTGTTGTTGTAGGTCATTGTCTTAGCAGGGAAAACACCAAAAATGAAACTGCTTAACATAGAAACAGAGGTGCTTTGGATTATCTTCTTGTTTTGTATTAAAAACTGTAAATAAATCCTTGCCTTAACTCTCCTTGCCTTCAACTCCTTTACACAACACAACCAATCTGTTAGAGAATGACTGAACTAAGATGAATCAAGCAGCCATCTGTCTCCTTCTCCCCCAGGGTGATCGATCCCTCGAACCATACCTGTGAGTTTATCCAACTGGCTATTCCAGCGCACTTCCTGGATAGTTTCTTGATTTCGTTTCACCATGCTGGAATGAGTGAACCAGTGATGTCTTGGATGGGCAGATATAGGCATGTGTTGTAAGGCTGGCCAGGGCTTAGCCTTCCCCTGGCCACAGACTTGAGTCTCTACCCCTTTAAATTGCTAATAGTAAAGTACCCTTTCGCTCATATTGAGGTGCACAATTTCAACCGAGGGGGACACTCCCCAACCAGAATCTGAAAAACATCAAAACAACTGATCACCTTCGTGTCCTTTGCTATTGATAGACAGCTACTCTAAGTTATTGTATGAATGTTATGACACCCTTAATGAAAGTCTATGCCCAATCCTGTTCCTGGAGATCTCTCTACCTGCAAAGTTGAGCTCCAACCCTGATCAAACACACCTGAAACCTTTAATTAAGGTAATACCATTCTATGTAACCCATAGACAAGGTTAGGCTTGCTGCAGTAGCCTGTTACATTACAGTACATCAGATTGTTCTTACCACACAAAGAGAGTAAGGAGAAATGATAGGACGATGGCAAATACCTAATCTTGTTCTGTTCCCTAGCCCCTCTTCCTCCACTGGTTATGTCAAGCCTGAATGGCTCTCTGCTTTCGTCCAGTTCCCAGGCCCCTGCTCCTCCTTTTTATCCTTCATTCTAACATTTGTTTGGTATCTCAGTATGGGAACACTTAAGGCGTGGAGGCCTCAGGCACAGAAACACCAATGACACCACATCTGCCAATCATGGCAGACCAATCCCTGCAGCGATCAGTTCAAAATCTAACGTGTGTGGGAATAAGGTTTGTTCTGAGGGAGGAAAGACAAAAGTTGACAAGCATCCCATCAAAAATAAAAATGTTCTCTTATGCAACCATGCCAAGGAGCTAATGGTCACTTATCAGGGCACAGCATACGCATATATGAAAATTCCTTTCGGCCTTTCTCTAACTCTGAGGATATTCACCAAATGTGTGGAAGGGGCTCTGACACAATTAAGGAATCCAGGGGTCAGAGTTGTATCTTATCTTTATGATCTGCTTGTCTGCGCGACGAGTCCGCAGCAAGCAGAGAGCGATGCAAACACACTGACACATCTGGAGATTAGGTTTCAAAATATATCAGACAAAGAGTTGTCTAACTCATTCACAGGAAATAGTCTACTTGGGCTTACCTATCGGAGGAATGCATCAAGACGCATTCACAACTATCTCCGTTTTTCAACCTAGGAAGATCAGTCTCTCTCAAGATGTGTCCTCTTTGACTAGGTTTGATGGCCTCAACAGTGTCAGTGGTTCCCCTGGACTACTGCAAATGAGGGGAATTTCAGAACTAGACAGCATTGCAGGGCATTCACTTCAAGAGTCATCTCAGACACATCTGAATACATGACATCTCACCAGAATACATGAGTGCTCTCCGTCACTGGAGAGTCCCGTCTTTTCTCAGGACTGGATGCCCTCTGGGTCCTATCGTGTTAAGGAAAGTAGTGATGACGGCTGCATCTCTCAAGGGCTTTGAGATGGTGTGCGAGGGCAGAACAGTGAGAGGAGTTGAATGAAGCATATACATTTTCTAGAGCTAATGACAATGTTCCTAGCACTGAGACATTTTGTGCATTTTCCCAAGAATCATCATGTATTGGTCAGGACGGACAATACGATATGTGTAATAAATCAGCAGAGAGTACGTTCTCACAAGCTTCACATCTTTAGCAAAGAAACCGATTATGTGGAGCAGCAAAAACCTGTCATTACCTGGAATCTTCTAGGAATAATGAACCGGTGAGCAGAGGGAATCCTCTGTACGGGGAGTGGATAATCCACCCCCAAGTGATCCTGGACTGACCTGCCGTTGTCAAAAGCAGTACAGAAAGCCACTGAGATGACAAACATTATGGGGTGTTGTAATTTGCAAATATAATATGCTCTTAATATAAGACTTAATGTTAAAAAAGACAATTCAAAGCAATATATTTACAGTCCGTTGCTATAGAAATCTCACATGTCTTTTCTATAACCTGCATTTTTACAACAATGTTAAAAGGCAAATGTCAATAAAAGATTTATGTAACATTGCATGCTGTCTTAAATGAATTTTCTATTTTGTGACATATCTGTCATTAATTCCTTCTGGGTCCTTTATTCATCACTAGTTATTACAAGGGATAAAGTGGCATCTTTTTAGTCTGAAAATAGCAATGAACACTTTAAGAAAAGTATAAGCAAAAATATTAATCCTTATTACAGCACAACCTTCAGAGGTCCATCCGTCCGTCCGTCCATCCGTCCGTCCGTCCGTCCAGCCATCCAGCCATCCATCCAGCCATCCATCCACACACACAAACAGTACATTAAAGGGTTAGTTCACCCAATCTCGTCGTTTCAAATCCGTAAGACCTTCGTTCATCTTCGGAACAGAAATTAAGATATTTTTGATGAAATCCGAGAGCATTCTGACTGCTCCCATAGACGGCAATGCAACGACCACTTTCAAGGCCCAGAAAGGTAGTAGAGACATTGTCAAAATAGTATTGGAGCGCAATAATTCTGAATAAAAAATACACATTTTGCTAAAACATTTGTTGTTGAATAATTGTTGGTGGTGAACATAAATGTGCCACATGTAGAAATTCAAACCTACAAGTGTATTTTTTATGACAGCATTAGTAATTGTAAAGTGACTATTGTAGGGTAAATAAAATTGCCTAATAATTAGTCTGTGCATTTGTTTTATTTTTATTATTCACTGTGTCTGTTTTCATAGCCTTTAATATGAACATTGTAGGACAATATTGGTCAGGATGTGAAATAACATTTAAATTAAATACATATGTATTTTTTCTAATTCAAATAGAAAAATGTAGCATGGAAACGGTATTCCCTGGTGGCTGTGGCTCTTCCAGCAGGATAATGCTCCTGACACAAAGCAAAAATGGTTCAGGAATGGTTTGAGGAGCACAACAACGAGTTTGAGCTGTTGACTCGGCTTCCAAATTCCCCAGATCTCAATCCAATCGAGCATCTGTGGGATGTGCTGAGCAAACAAGTCTGATCCAAGGCGGCCCCACCTCGCAGCTTACAGGATTTTAAGGATCTACTGCTAACATCTTGGTGCCAGATACCACAGCACACCTTCAAGGGTCTAGAGGAGTCCATGCCTCGACGGGTCAGGGCTGAGCAGGGCAGCAAAAGGGGACCAACACAATATTAGGTCATAATGTTATGCTTGATCAGTGTATTAAGGATGTTTAAAAGTGCTAACTTAGTGTTAGTTTTTGTTCCCACATTAATCTCAGAATGACGTTTAATAGGCAGCAGATTAGATGAGTTTGCTGTACAATTTGAGAAGGCTTTAGACTTTCTATCACTTAACAGAACAGATATATAAAAAGCTACCGGCACACTGGGTTCCTGCTTGTTCTGTAAACATATGAGACAGTTACTGTTATCGTAGCGGGGACCTGACACATATCACTGAGAGCTGTTATCGGTTGTTTTTGGTTCACCTAGAGCAGATGGAGGGCCCTGGCATTGTGGCAGAGGCCAAAGAGCTCTCACAGGAGGAGGAGGGCGAGGAGCCAGACAGGCTTTGGTGGTTGCGGGGCTCGCAGCAATAGTGGGAGAGCTTTATTTCAATCTGGTGTGAAGTCCTGTCACTCTCCTGGCATGTGCGTGTCATTTTGGTTGAGTGCAGTGGCACACACTGCTGAAGGATGATGGAGGGAGAAGTAGAAATGGTCCTTTAGCACTCTTGCACCAAGTTTGATGTAAACAGTTGTCCTTGACTCTAGAAAAGATTGAAGTTGTCAATAAAGTTCAGTCCTCTCACGTTGCATGTATTCTGCAGCCATGTATTAAGCCCAAGCAACCGTGAAAACATATTAGTTCCTCTTGTTGGGACTGGTCCACTGATGAACGACGAAGCGTTTCAAAAAGTTTGTTGAAATCCCTCTTAGGGAGTTCTGACTGGTCTTTCCAAATATCATTCTTCCCCACATGAATAATAAAACACTTTGCAGTATTGTGCTTCTTCAGACTGTTCTGAAGTTCCCTGTTTACATCAGAAACTGTTGCTTGAGGAAAGAAGCATGTAGTTGTAGCTATCCCTGCTGCTAAGGTTTCTGATTATGGAGTCACCCACTATCAGAGTGCTGGTCTCAGCTGCGCCATGAGCATAATGCCGCCGTCTGCTCGTCCTCGAGTGCCTGTTATGCCGAGTTCACACTGCACGATTTTCAAACTCGTCAGATCACAGTTCTTTTCACACTGCATGACTATCTGGGGTTGCATGGCACGATGCACGATGGATCGGAGAAAGGGGGTTTCACACTGCATTACTATACAATAGGAAGTATCGCCGAAACTCTGTCTGGCCGCATACTACGTTCACAACAAAACAAACGCGAAAAGTAACAAGGAAACAACGCAAAATCACGTGTGCATCAGACTGGAGATCTCGTGCGAGTCTGGAATAGTTATTAAAAATGATAGCCTGTAGAAAGCTTGCGATCCAAATGATCTGTGCGCTGATTTGCAGCGAAAAGGGAAGTCAAGCATTTCCATTTTTAAGTTAACATAAATGTGCCATATTTCAAACCTACAAGTAAGTGTATTTTTATGACAACAGTAGTAACAATAAAGTGACTTGTAGGGTAATCAAAATAGCGTAATAATTAGTCTGTTAGTCTTTTTATTTATTTTTTGGTGGATTGGGGACTAAACTTCTGCTTTAAAAATCATTATTATGTTAGAATGTAATGTGATTTGACCCCTTTTCTACACAGACTGCACGGGTACATTCACTGTGTCTGTTTTCATAGCCTTTAATATGAACATTGTAGACAATATTGGTCAGGATGTGAAAAAAACTGTGATTTAAAAAAAAAAAATTAAAATAGAAATCTGTAGCATCATGGAAACGGTATTCCCTGGTGGCTGTGGAGGATAATGCTCCTGACACAAAGCAAAAATGGTTCAGGAATGGTTTGAGGATTTGGCCTCCAAATTCCCCAGATCTCAATCCAATCGAGCATCTGTGGGATGTGCTGAACAAACAAGTCGGATCCATGGAGGCCCCACCTCGCAGCTTACAGGACTTAAAGGATCTACTGCTAACATCTTGGTGCCAGATACCACAGAACACCTTCAGGGGTCTAGTGGAGTCCATGCCTCGATGGGTCAGGGCTGTTTTGGCAGCAAAAAGGGGACCAACACAATATTAGGTCATAATGTTATGCTTGATCGGTGTATTAAGAGCATATTACATTTGCAAATTACTCATCTCAGTGGCTTTCTGTACTGCTTTTGACAACGGCAGGTCAGTCCAGTTTCCTCCCGACTGAAATCTCATCATTACAGCACAAGATCAGACGCAATCCACAAGCTTGAACAGCAAACCTCAAAATAATTCACTCAGTAGAGAGAATCTCACAAAAACTCTCCACAGGCCAAGTTAAGACTGTTTTAGGATCTAGTCTGATGAAATAGCAAGTCAGGGCTAATCAGTATTACTTTGCGAATTCAAATTAGTCCAGTCTACATTTTTATGTTACTGACTTAAAGTTATGACCAGTCTAGAAGAAAAACCATTAGATGATTAACTTGTAAGACAAGTCTAAGCAGTTTATGCAACCGGCCACAGGTCATATCTCACCCCTCCCAAAAGAGGGGGTGCTTAAACGTGCTTAATTTAAATGAAAATAACGTATTAAAGCTGGGGGAGTTGAAATGAGGTCTTTAAAACCGATTTAATTTTACTTATATGATTATAAACTATTATGAATCATATTTATGTGAATATACAGTATATGTACTGTACGCTGTAAAATAAAGTTGCTGTCTTAAACATCCAAGTTGATTGCACTTAAAATGATTTCAGCTTAAATGACTTTAAAAAATGAATTGAATCTTGTATAACTTTGCGTAATTTATTTTGATGGGTTAGAGCAACTTATTAATCATATAATTTTTTTTACAGTACACACACACACACACACACACACACACACACACACACACACACACACACAC
>JAGHMJ010000035.1:2183697-2267816 GCA_018749465.1 Paracanthobrama guichenoti | reverse complement strand
AATAGTGGCAATAGATGTTCGACAAATGTCGGAACTGACCAACGAGAATTGGGACCTATTTTCGGAGACCAATCTACTTTGAGTGTTTACAAACGAGCCAATAATCATTGGCATGCGGTCCCTGCTCCGCCCGCAGTGTGGGTATAAATACGGAAGCGGAAGTACCACATATCGCTTTCAACTTCGGAGCCGAACTGCACTGTTACCAGCCTTTTTTCACGTCTACTAAGAGTTAAAATATTCTTTTACTACGAGTCTGGTTGAGAGGATTCCACTGCTTCGTTTTGGTGCGGTGTGATGGCGTGAAGCAGTGACTGGCTGCTAAACAAAAAGAAAACAACAGCTGTTCTCACAGCTTGCTGGGCATTTCACTGAGTGTTCATGGCGGGCTTGCACACATGAAATCGCTGCGAGCCGAGGCCACCTTCCCTGTGCGCTTCAGCACTAACTGAGCAGTTTTCCTTTCTAAAAGAGCAACACGGTTTGATCCTGCGCCTTTGTCAAGATGTCATTCAAACCATGTGTTTCTGGATGCCGTTATTATCTGTCCCCAGTTGACGGACACGATCGCTGTCTCACGTGTTTGGGCATTCAGCATGCTGAGGCGGCTTTCGTGGATGACTCATGTTCCCACTGCGGGAACATGACCATCGCAGTCTTAAGGTCTAGGCTCGAATACCTCAAACAGGGTAGAGTCCCATTGCGCATCCCCGATCTAGTGGTCCTCCCACTGCAAAGCAGAGGGCTGCTACTTTGACTGATGCCTTTGGTGGAAACCTGAGGGTTACTGTGAGGCACCCCACTGGGTCACCAGGCTCTTCAGGCCCCTCTCCCCTCCGCTGCTCCGGTGCAGCTTCTGGAAGAGCGTGCTGGTCCTTCCCACGGGGGGCCAGCTGTTACTTTCGGGGCTCCAGTTGAGGACATGATTTCGATAGCTGCATCGGGGGATGAGCTAATGGATTCGGAGATGAGGATCTGGCTGCGTTGCCTCTCTGCCGGGTGTGGTAGCGTCTGATCCCGAGCTCATAGCTATGCTTTCCCGGGCCGCCGAGAGTGTCAGGCTCGAGTGGAACCCTCCACCGTGTCCCGAACCCTCGCGGCTGGACGATTGGTATCTTGGGACGGCCTGTGCTGGTTCTCAGCACTCCGCCCCGGTGCCTTTCTTTCAGGAAGTGCATCAGGAGCTTACGAAGACGTGGATAGCGCCTTACAGCGCTAGAAACCGATCGACTGACTCCTCAGTCCTCACTACCCTCGATGGTGTTGTGCGGCTAAGGGTTACGTGGAGATCCCCCCAGTGGAGTGGTCGGTAGCAATGCAACTGTGTCCTAAGACCGCTACCTCGTCCAGTTTAACGGGCAAGGCTTACACAGCCTGTGGGGAAGCCACGTCATCTTTGCATGCCATGGCGCTCCTGCAGGTCTACCAGGCCAAAGGGCTCAAGGGTAGTTCCGACCCAGGGGTTATGCAGGAACTGCGTACCGTGACAGACCTCACCCTATGGGTGACGAAAGTCACGCATGCTCCCTGGGTCAGGTGATGTCCACACTTGTGGTCCAGGAACGCCACCGGTGGCTGAACCTGGCAGATATGCGTGAGACCGACAAAGTGCGGTTCCTCAACGCTCCTGTCTGCCAGGCCGGCCTCTTCGGCGACGGCATCGAGAACTTCGCTCAGCAGTTCTCTGTGGCCCAGAAGCAGACGGAGGCTATCAAAAATATCCTGCCCTGGCGACCCGCTGCTGCCTCTACCAAGTCGCTGGCTGCAGTACTGCAGGGCGCCAGATGTAAGGGTGCCGCCCAACCATTCTCAATAAAAGAGCAGTTTCCTCCTCCTGGGCCCCAAGAGGACCAGGTTGGCAGTGTGCAATGCCCCCAGGCCTGGTCACTCCTTTCCTCCCCTCTCCCCTTCGCCAGGGGGCAGCAGTGTGGGCACTGAGGATGCCCCCGGGCCTTCTCACCCACACACTGCCCCAACCTGGAGTACTCAGACAACACTCCGGGCCGCCTCCGGCCTCCCAAGGATCTGTGTACTCCACCTCGCTGCCTCACCCGGGTATGTCTCTGGTGCCGTTGGTCCCGCTTGCTCGGTCTCTGGGGCCTGGCTAGGTCTCCCCAGGCCGTCTCGCTGGCTCATCCATACCATCAGACTCGCCACGCGATTCAGTTCAGCTCACCCGGCCTCCCAAGTACAAGGGCATCCTCTTCATCTCCGTGCAGAGCAGCGATGCCCATGTCTTGCGGTCAGAGATCGATGTCCTGCTGGCGAAGGGTGCGATCAAACTGGTTCCTCCAGATGATATGAAGTCGGGTTCTACAGCCCCTACTTCATTGTACCCAAGAAAGGGGGTGGATTAAGACCAATCTTGGACCTGCACATTTTGAATCGGGCCCTGCACAAGCTTCCGTTCAAAATGTTAACGCAGAAACACATTTTCGAATGCATCCGTCCCCGAGATTGGTTCGCAGCAATCGACCTGAAGGACACGTACTTTCATGTCTCCATTCTCCCTCAACACAGAGCATTCCTACGCTTTGCATTCAAGGGGAGGGCATATCAGTACACGTCTTCACGAAAGTCGCGGAGGCAGCCATTGTTCCGCTCAGAGAATGTGGCATTCGAATTCTCAACTATCTCAACGACTGGCTTATATGTGAACACAAGGACCTGGTGCTCCGTCACCTCAGCCTGTTGGGCCTTTGGGTCAACCGAGAGAAGAGCAAACTCTGTCCCACACAGAGGATCTCTTATCTCAGCATGGAGCTGGATTTGGTCAACCGGACTGCGTGCCTCACAGAGGAGCGAGTCCAGTCAGTGTTGAATTGCATGAAATTTGTTCAAAGGCAGGACAGGGGTCCCACTGAAATTCTTTCAGAGGCTCCTGGGGCATATGGCGTCTGCAGCTGCGGTAATGCTGCTTGGATTGCTTTATATTAGACCGCTTCAAAGCTGGCTTCACGACCAAGTCCCGAGATGGGCGTGGCAGAGCGGCAAGTACCGGGTCTCAGTTACTCCTTACTGTCGCCAAACCTTGAACCCGTGGGCGGACCCTTCGTTTCTACGGGCGGGAGTGTCCCTAGAACAGATGTCCAGGCATGCTGTGGTCTTCACGGATGCCTCATCCACGGGCTGGGGGGCCACATAAAACGGCATGCAGTTTCTGGGTGTGTGGACGGGCCCCCAACTGCTTTAGCATATCAATTGCCTAGAGTTACTGGCAGTACGTCTCGCCCTGGGCCGCCTCAAAAAGCCGATACAGGGCAAGCACGTACTGGTCCATACGGACAGCATTGTGGCCTTTGCGTACATCAACCATCAGGGTGGTCTACGCTCCCGTTGCATGCTCTGGCTCGCCCGACATCTCCTCCTGTGGAGTCAGAAGCGTCTGAGGTAACCCCCAGAGCGCCCAGCTGATATGGCACCTTTTCGGAGCCGGGCAGGTAGACCTGTTCGCCTCTCCGGACTCGACCCATTGCCAGTTGTACTATTCCCTGACCGGGGGCACCCTCGGCACGGATGCACTGGCGCACAGCTGGCACCGGGACCTACGCAAATATGCGTTTCCCCTAGTGAGCCTTCTCGCACAGACACTGTGCAAGGTCAGGGAGGACGAGGAGCAGGTCTTGCTAGTTGCGCCCTGTTGCCCAACTGGACCTAGTTCTCCGAACTCACACTCCTCGCGACAGCCCCTCATTGGCCGATCCCCCTGAGGAAGGATCTGCTTTCTCAGGGGCGGGGCACTCTATGGCACCCGCGTCCAGACCTCTGGAAACTCCATGTCTGGTCCTTGGACGGGACACGGAGGTTCTAGGTGGCCTGCCACAGGCAGTGGTAACGCAAAGTGCCCATTCTAGTGTCAGCTTGCAACACCACTCCTGCCCTCTGGGCTGGATACGTGCATCTGTTTTCTCCAGTTGTGTTCCCTGGAAACTAGTTGCTAACACTGTGAGATCCTCCGTCACCCCTTTCGGTGTCAGACGTTGCAGCCGTCTGATGCCAGGCCTGCACCCGTATGCTTGTGGAACATGTGTGTAGACTGAGGTTCCATATGTAGCAGTTCCCTAACGGCAACCCCATATGTGTATTCTTCCATGGTACCAGCTACTCTACTCGGCTAGTCCCGTGTCTTTCCCTTGACAGAGCTCACTCTGTCATCTCTGGCGGTGTTCTTTCCACCCTGGGACCAGGTTGGATCCACCCAGACTGCCATATGTAGCACTAACACCATAGTTCCCACCAAGCTAACCTCCAAACTCCTGGATCTCGGCCTGAATCCTTCTCTCTGCCACTGGATTGAGGACTTCCTCACTGGCAGGCCTCAGGTGGTGAGAATAGGCCAGTCCACCTCCACCTCCATCACCCTGAGTGTGGGAGCTCCACAGGGCTGTGTCCTGAGCCCCCTGCTCTACTCTCTCTACACGCATGACTGTTTGTCCACACACAGCTCCACCTCTATCATCAAATTTGCTGATGATACTGTTGTCCTGGGCCTCATTTCCAACAACAATGAGACGGCATACTTGGACGAGGTGGAGCATCTAACATCATGGTGCCAGGACAACTGTCTCTCTCTGAATGTTGGCAAGACCAAAGAAATGATTGTGGACTTCAGGAAGAGACAGCAACGGACATACTCCCCCTCATGATCAGCGGGTCACCAGTAGAGAGTGAGCAGCTTCAAGTACCTGGGAGTAAACATCTCCGAGGACCTGACCTGGACTGCTCACATTCAGACACAGGTGAAAAAAGCCAGGCAAAGACTGTACCACCTGCGCCAGCTGAGGAAATTCAGGGTTTCACCAGCTATCCTGAAAACTTTCTATTTAGGGGCGATAGAAAGTGTTTTAACTCAGTGCATCACAGCGTGGTATGGGAACAGCACCAGTCATGACCGCAAAGCCCTGCAAAGAGTAGTGCGCTTATCCGAAAGGTATCTCAGGGTCAGCTCTCCTGTCTCTGCAGGACGTCTACACCAAACGCTGCAAAGGTAGAGCTACCAAGATCATCAAGGACTCTAATCACCCTGCAAACCCTCATTTCACACGCTGCTACCATCTGGTAAGCGCTTCCAAGCCTGATGGCCAAAACTGAGAGACTCAGGAGGAGCTTCTTCCCCAGGCCATCAGACTCCTGAACTTAACATCACGTGACTTCACGTCAGGATAAACATCGATACACTGACATTGCACTGCACTTTCTGTTCTCGTTGTTACTGTGTAACAACCTGTCATAAACCTGTTTGCACATTATACTCTTATACATTTGTTAACCACATATCTATAAGTCTACAGTTTACTCACTGCAAAGTCTACTTCAATTATTTTATTCCACTTTATCCTTATTTGTTACCTTTTTTTTTTTTCTCTTGACTTGATTATTTATAATTCTACAGATATAGACATATATATATATATATATATATATATATATATATAGATAGTACTTTTTTTTATATCCTATTTCTATTATAATTTCTTCCTTGTGTTTTTAACTGTGAATTTGCACTGTCCATGGAGCGGACCTGTTTACATTTCACTGCCGGTTGTATATTCTGTATATAACTGTGTATGTGACAAATAAAACTCTTGAATCTTGACTACCCTGGTAGGTTAGTCCTTATGTGTAATCTACCACCTCTCCTTCCATTGAAGGATATGGCCCCGCAGCATGCCACCTCCCTGAGACGGGCACACTTTCCCAGCATTATCCAATAGTCATACTGAGTGGGACTTGCAGGAACAGCAGTGACTGACCTTCCCTGCTGGGAGCCCTGACTGCCACTCCAACTTAGGAGTGGTCCAGTGAGCTCAGGCAGGGCCTGGAAGGGCCAGCATCCCTGGCGTGTTGGTAGGGATCCCAATTCATCGGTCAGTTCCGACGTATGTCTCCATTCCCTCCTTCAGGGAATGAGGGTTACATACGTAACCGAGACATTTTCCACAGAGAAAAACAGATAAAGTACAGACAGTTGAAAAGTGAGACTCCTTCAGTTCCTCTGATACAGAAGCTCATGCTGAAATCATCCTCTTGCTCTCTATATCGGCTGTTTCTTCTGCAGAAAGACATCCGCCTGAGAGTTACGCCAGTGTCTGTTCACATTATAATGGAATAAAATATATTAAAACTTGACTTCTCAGAGTGTGTGTCACAAAATGTAAGTTTATTTTTCATATGTGACAATAAGGAGCATGAAAAGAAGAATGAAGAAAGCAAGGTAACTCAACTCCGCTTCTAAGAGTTGGTTGAGACGGTTCTCTTGAACAATCACACATGTTGCTGTTTAACTGGATCTTCTGTGGTTCAAGTTAAATATGATGATTTTTAATGTGTTTTTAAATGCAAAACACCAGCTATAGGAGTTAAATCTGGAAAAAGTTGCTTCTAATATAAATAAATGAATCAAATCAAAATCAAATCACCTTCATTTATATAGGTTTTCGCTTTTACAAGTCCAGTTGTTTCAAAGCAGCTTCACAGTGTTAACAGGAAAATAATGCAACAAAATTTGATTCGGCTGTACAGCCGCTCTGGTGAAAACGGTGATGTTATCCAATTAATTTCAATTATCATATAGTGTCAATGTGGGCAGATCGGAAATATAGATGAAATTTAGGTGTCCCCAACTGAGCAAGCCAAAAGCCAAAGGCAATGGTGGCAAGGAACCAAAACTCCTTCAGGGTCAGAATGGAAAAAAAAACCTTGGGAGAAACCAGACTCAGTCGGGGTGCCAGTTCTCCTCTGGCCGACAAACAAACAGTGTATGATTATAATTCTGACAACATTTCAGGTCTTGAGTCATATTAGGTAAATAGATATTCGTAAGATTGTTCAAAAGATTGGAGTCGTCATGCCGGAGACGGGTTTAATGAGGATGTCGTGTCGATGCAGCATTTACAGCGGGGAGTTTAATTGACACGCTCTCTGTAGACATTTCAGGGATGCGTTGGTTATGTCCAGGCGCAGGTCCACCATCTGATCTGGATACGGCCCGGATCCAGCTGACTGCAGTAAAGGAGCTTTTTTGTCCAATAATTAAAAATAATTTTTTTTTCAGAATTAAGTTGCAGGAAATTACTGGTCATCCAATTTTTTATATCAGCTATGCATTCCGTTAATCTTGTGAATTGGTAAGTTTCGTCAGGGCGTGGAGAAATATAGAGCTGAGTATCGTCAGCATAACAATGAAAACTAACGCCATGCTTCCTAATGATATCTCTCAGTGGCTAGCACTGAGCCTTGCATACTGAACTTCATACTGAACTTGTGATCGGTGTGACATCTCTTCATTTACTGCTACAAACTAATAACGGTCAAATAAGTATGATTTAAACCATGCCGATGAAATTCCATCTATTCAAAAGAATGTTGTGGTCGATAGTATTGAATGCAGCGCTAAGATCGAGTAACACTAATAGAGAGATACAACCACGATCGGATGATAAGAGTAAATCTTTTGTAACTCTGATGAGAGCAGTCTCAGTACTATGATACGGTCTAAATCCTGATTGGAAATCCTCACAGATACCATTTCTTTCTAAAAAGGAGAATAATTGTGAAGACACTGCCTTTTCTAGTATTTTTAACAGAAAGGGTAGATTTGAGATTGGCTTGTAATTGACAAATTCTGTAGGATCAAGTTGCGTTTTTTAAGTGTTTTGATAATAGCCAACTTAAAAGTTTTCGGTACATATCCTAATGACATAGATTAATTAATGATATTAAGAAGAGGATCTATGACCTCTGGAAGCATCTCTTTTACTCTTTTAATAGCCTAGTCGGTATAGGGTCGAGCATACATGTTGTTGATTTTGATGATTTACTTGAGTTTAGCCAATTCTTCCTCTCCTATAGCGGTGAATGAGACACAGTCTCTACGTGATAATATCTAGGTGAAAGAGTCTCTATGTGTTAGGATTTATTTGATTCTGGTGATGTGAGACAGCTAGCAGACAGTCAGTAGTGTGTCTGCTTCCTGACCTGGGCCCCAGTAAGTCAAGATTTAGCTCTAAGACTATGTGTCAAATTACTAGAGAGAAGAGCGGCATGGATGCCTTTCTTCTTCAACAGATCAGGTCTTCCCCAAAAGCTTTTCCAATTGTCTATGAACCCTATGTTATTTTGCAGACACCACCACTAACTGGCAAAGTCGAACATCGTAAGTGCCAACGTGAATAATAATCTTAGAGAATTTACGATTAGCTTTAGCCAGCACTTTTAAATTAGCTTTGATGTCAGGAGCTCTGGCTCCTGGTAAACATGTGACTATGGTGGCTGGTGTCTCTATTTTCACATTCCGTGTAATAGAATCGCCAATAACTAGGGCACTTTCAACAGGATACTCAGTGGGTCCGTCATTGAGTGGGGAGAACCTGTTTGATGTTCTAATCAGAACGGAAGAGTGTTTTTTTGATCCACGACTATGCCGTCTCACCGTTACCCAATTGCCCTGTTGCATGGGCTCTATAGCCGGAACCGAACAATGTACAGAGTTCACTAAGCTAGTCACATCCAACGCAGTGTCTAAAGCTGTTACATTCTCACTACTCTCAAATAAAGCCTGGATGCGTGTCTCTAATTCTAAAATCTTTTCCATCAGCCTGACTATCTCCTTACATTGAAGCCCTGTTCGCCAACGGAGACGGATACACTAAACATGAAACATGTGATGCAATTGACAATGACTGGAGAAGACATGGCTTCCTGTATTTGTTGATTAATCCAACTTACCAAAGTTGTTTGATGGAGTCTATTTACTAATCCAACTCACCACAGTTGTTTAATGAACTCAGAAAACAGGAGACCCGGGTGCAGAGATGACAAGCTAACAAGCTAACGTTGTGATAGTGATTTAGATTAAAAGCTAGCAATGTCAAATTTAACGTGATAGGCAATATTAAACAATATATGGTGATGAGTAAGTTATATTTAGCAGTATAAACAACAAAGAAAAGATATCAAATAAAGATTCAAAAGCAAAGCTGTACAGAGCTACAAACACTCTCTGCAGCAAGGCAGACAGGAGCGATCGATCAAGGCAGGAGCAATCAATCCAGTTGGGTGTCAATTGATCATCCAATAAGAAAATCAATTGTGAAGTCCCTGTGCGTTTACGGCTGCATGTGCAAATCAAGTATTGTAGAGCAGATCTGATGCTCCATCACTGATGTTGCTATGATGATATTTCAATAGTTGATCTTTGTTGGCCTTTTATGTCAGACATATACCAGAGGTTTAATATTTCACTGTCATATGTGACTGTTGGTTTGGATCAGTCAGTTCTCTGATGGAGTGACTTCAGCTCAGCTGGAAACACCATAGCTGCGTCCCAATGTAAAGGCTGCACCCTCCGAAGGCCGACTTAGTCACGCGTGTGACGAATGGACCCTTTGCAGCCTACCTTTCCCAGAGCACACCAGTGACTACAGGATTTGTATAGACTGGTCTGCATTTCCGCTAGAGTTTATATTCCCTGCCCGAGCCTGAACCCGAACCTGTGGGCCAGTTCGGGCAGAGATTTTGGCACTATCCTCGGGCCGGGCCCTTGAACAAGCGTTTGTGCTTTTTTTAATCATTAGTTTTTTTGGGTGGGCAGAAAGCTATGCCATAATCTGAAATAATATATATTTTTAGCAAAGTAAGAACTAATAATACAACTAAGAAACAAATGTGTACAACGTTGCACAAATCAGGATTAGTCTAAAAATGTGTGTTAAACTCACAGCACATGCAGTGATGAAGCGCAGCATTCTGAACAGAAATGCTCTGGGACGCCAGTCATGAGCTGCTCGTGTGAGCAATGCACAATTCTTAACTAGCCTATTTCTTTTCATTTCGAATTGTTTCATTTAAAAGTGGACATTTCCAGCTTTCTATACAGATATTTCTCATGTCTATGAGGCAAGTAGCCTGCTGCACTCCAGTTCACGTGCACTGAAAGTGATCGCCCGCGTCTTCATGTAATGATTATAGTCTGCTATAGTCTATCTGCTTCTTATTTATTAAATCCAGGCAATTGGCTGAAGAAACCTTTATTAAAATTAAGCTACAATTTATACAAAATGAAATTCACTTTAAAGCATTGTACAAAACAAAACTTAATATTAACAAAAATCATTTCTGACCCACTCGCATCTTTGCACTTATCATAATCAGATGAAATTAAAAAATAACATAATATTCAAACATAAATATGAAAAAAGAAAGTTTAATGGCTACAACAAGTAGGCTATAGTAGGGTACAGTACTGATAAATGTCATGTCTGAGCTGGATTTGAGTGAACGTCATTTTACCTGTGAGCGGTTCATGAGCACGCCTGCATAGAGCGGATTATTGAGCTGAGCTTCATACCGCTCCGCTTTGCTCATTACAGGCTCGTTCTCGTCAGAACACCCACGCATTAATAAATGGTCGGGTTTAAATCGGGCTTGGGCTCATAATTACAGTTACAGTTTTTTCTCAATTGCTAAAACACAATTTCTGAAACCTTAAACACAAAACTCGTCTTCAAGCACTCTTTACAAAACCTCTGGCTCCTCTGGCAAAATGAAACTTTCGCCTCAAAACAGTTTGACCTGTGTTCAAAATCAAACACTGCTCTCAAATCATAAAGTGATCAAAATGATATACACTATCAAGCAGTCAGTAAACAATACACCAAAAAATAGAAAACACATTGTTCAAAACATAGTTCTCAGGGAAAAGTACATTTTTAATTTCAAAACAAATTTCATATTTTTCATTGTCTTTTGATGAACGAAAACATGTTCTATCATAGTAGCTCAAAACTGATCAGAAATTACTGTTCTGCTTTGCTCTTTGAATTTTTGTTCTTCCTCCTCGCACCCCTATTTTTACAGTACTGTACTCTGCATCTCACAAACTTGTCCTTTGTCTCTGTGATACTGTAATTCTTGTTCTTTGTTGATATGAACCTGCAACCAGTCAAAATCTATTGAGCAGTCAGTACTGTTCAGCACAGTGTTCATGGCCATACAACTTGTTCATTGTACAGTATCCAGCCTACAATGCACTGTACTTGTATTGGTTTTCACATCATTTGAAACAGGTTAAATCAGTTGAGTGGTTATGTTCAATCAATGACACTGTGTTCTCTATTTGTATTTGATTGTTGCCACTTGTGTTTACCAGTATGGATGACATGTGCATTAGAGTGCAGAATGTGTTTTGAGAATGAGAATGTGTTTAGAGTTTTGCTCAAGTCTAAGTGAGATCTGCAAATTGTGTTTTACCATGTGAAATGGTTTAAGGTATTGACAACAGACTGCACAATTAGCTAAATGAGTTCAGGCAACTGAGAACTTTGTTCAGCCAATGGGTTTTACTGTTTTAGCAATTGAGAAAAACTGTAATGTGTCGGGCCGAGCCGGGCTCGGACACAACGTGCACGGGCTTGGGTAGGATTGGACATGTTTTTTTTTTTGAGCCCGATCTAAGCTTTATTTCAGACTGTGGTGAGGTGGTTTCTCCACCGCATGGATCTTCATGTGTTTCTTCAGGTGACTTTTAAAAGAGAAACTCTTCCCGCACTGATCACACGTGTGCGGCTTCTCTCTGCTGTGGATCCTCTCGTGTGTTTTCAGATCTGAAGACAGACTGAATCTCTTGTCACAGTGTGAACACTTGTACGGTTTCTCTCCAGTGTGGATCCTCTTGTGTTTTTTCAGATTTGATGACACACAGAATCTCTTGTCACAGTGTGAACACTTGTGCGGTTTCTCTCTGCTGTGGATCCTCTCGTGTTTTTTCAGATTTGATGACTGATTGAATCTCTTGTCACAGTGTGAACACTTGTACGGTTTCTCTCTGCTGTGGATCCTCTCGTGTTTTTTCAGATCTGATGACTGGTTGAATCTCTTGTCACAGTGTGAACACTTGTAAGGTTTTTCTCCAGTGTGGATCCTCTCATGTCTTTTCAGATTTACTGACTGGTTGAATCTCTTGTCACAGTGTGAACACTTGTAAGGTTTTTCTCCAGTGTGGATTCTCTGGTGCACGTTTAAACTGCCTGCTGTAATAAAAGTCTTCTCACACTCAAAGCACATGTACTCTCTCACACCAGTGTGTATTTTCTCATGTCTATGTAAAGTTTGCAGCTGTGAAAAACTCTTTCCACACACAGAACATGAATGTGGCTTCTCCTTCATATGAACTGCCTGGTGTGCCTTCAGGGCTGAAGCACTAAAAAATATTTTGCCGCATTGATCACATGAGAACGACTTCTCTCCGGTGTGGATCCTCATGTGAATCTCGAGACTCTGATTGTATGGGAATCTCTTCCCACACTGATCACATGAGTACGGCTTCTCTCCGGTGTGGATTCTCATGTGACGCTCCAGACATTGTTTGGTTGTGAAGCTCTTCCCACACTGAGTGCAGGTTGTAGATTTCTTGGCTCTTGTTTTCTTTATAAATGTCTTTTTAGTCTTTGAGCAACTCAAAGGTTTTTCTCCAGGTTTGACATGATGTTCCTCCTCCACTTCACTCAGTTCTTCACTCTCCTCGCTCTCTTCCATCACGTCTGAAATCAAAGAAAAATTATACATTTTAATTTTCCGTAAATCAAAATAAGAGAAATATGATGTGAGAGGACATAAAAGTGATGTAATAGACAACTGCTATGACACTGGACGTTTTTTACACAAACTGTTCAGTGTCAATCAACCCTGTTACCAAAGTTACTGTAAGAAAAATAATCTCTATAACTATAGATAACTTTTATAATTTATGAGAAAAACAACTTTATCAGGAATTATAAATTAGTTTTTGGAAAAATGATGCGTTTTCCCTGTCAGACATTCTGGAAAGTCTGTTTACTTGATACTGTTTACTGTGAGTAAACTATACTGAGACATGTCCAACATTTTGATAACATGGTTGCAAAAAATGTGAACCAAATACAAACCAAAGCTGATGTTGACAATCAATATGAAAGTTTCTCAACCCTCTCTTTACTGGACATTTGGCTTGAATCTTCCTAACATGAATGTTCTCCAGCATCATGAATGAATGAAGAATAAACACCAACCTCTTTGTTCTTCAGGATCTTCAGTGTGTTTCATTCTGCAGGTTCTGGATCACTCATGTTCTCACTGTCCTCTTTAATAAACTCAGTCTCTGCAGATTTCAGCTCTTCCTGATGCTCTGATGCTCGTCTTCACTTGTAGCCTGATGGGAATATTCCAGCATTTATTGATCAACTGATGTGGGAGGAGCTTCACTGATGATGTGACTGCTGTGGGAGGAGCTTCACTGATGATGTGGGAGGAGCTTCACTGATGATGAACTGACTGAACTGCAGGCTGGTTGGAGGAGCTGATCTGCCAAAATCAAAAATATATCAATAACTAAGCTAGTTTTTATTGAGTCAAAGACCAGATGTCAGATGTTAGTGTCTGCATCAAATTTAATTTAAAAGTGATTTTAGGTTCACATAGAAAACCATTAAATGCAAGTAAACCATTTTAATGTTTCAAACATCCTTTGTGAAAATGTAATAATATAGGCCTAGGTTAAATAATGTTAGCAGAGCATATATAATGTGAAATAACAGCATAGCTCTTCTGCCCTGTACTTAATAAAATATATAAAAGATTAAGAGATCATAATACATTTCATTATATTTCAAATGATTCAAATCTTCTTGGGTAAATAAGTAAAACCGTGGTTTGAAGGATAGAGATTAGATTTAAAATGACAATGAAAGAGTATTTTGGGGCTGTGCTAGGATCCTTAAATACGGTGTTTGATTCTTGCTCTAAATGTGACTCAAAATATTGTTTTGCTATATAAGCCCATTGCTTTATTTTATCCATATGATAATTGACACGTTTAATAATTTCTGTCTGTCTTTTGCAAAGCAGTTGATGCTTATTCACACATTTCTAATTCTAACATTATTCTGTTTCTTTATTAAAATAAGGGCAAATATTACAAAATGGTAAAGAACTGTAAGAAAAGCATTTGAAATCAAAATAAAAGCACATATTTGTAGTCAACAATTACCCTCGGTCTGTTGACAGCAATGAAATGAGCTTTAAGTGTGAATTTACAGGAGATGTGAAGCCATCATCATAATAAATGAGGTGAAAACAGGAACTATTGAGATGAAATAAAGAGTCTTTTCAGCAGCTCTGTTAATATTGATGAGCCTCAGACTATCAACACTCATTCAACAAGACATTCAGGATCATCAGCAGATCATCTCACTTTATTCTGACTCTTACAAACACATTATTCCAGTCAGGATATGTGACAAAAGACTATTAAACTGACTAAAAACAAAACATTCTCACTCACTAAAACACATTTTGCACTGTGATCCATTTATGTTTCCAAATGCTAAACACAGGCGGGCAACAGTTAAACACAACTACAACACATTTGTCATCATTTACACACATTGCTCACACTTATTTCTAATGATGTGATCTGTGCACAACACAAGTCAGTTCAGGGTGCCAAAACTCAAAATGTTGCACTGAATGTTCAAAACCAACAATGATGGAAACATTATAAGAGTGAGAGGAGGAAGAGTGTGTGAGGAAAGATGAAGGTGTGGATCCGGCACATGAAGACGTGATGCTGAGGCAGAATCAGTCTCTCATTGGCCTTGATTTTGCAGTTGCACAACTCTTTCTCTGAGTGCACAGAAACATGCTTTCATTCAGAGTTGTTCACCTTTGTGGCTTTTGCTGTTGGACGACTGTATTTTTACAGAGTGAAAGTGAATATACAGACATTCAGTAATATTCAGTGTGATACTATACTCACAGTTCATACAGTTTATTCACCTACTGTAATTTGTGATTGACTATATTTAGTTTTCTGTCACTGCATGCTTTGGATGTTGTTCTCCAAGGGTTTGATTTTGATATTGGTGGGGAAATCCCCGGAAACTGAGGATTCAGGAAATTAATGTGATACTGTATTAAGGTTTTTAGTTTATATTGACATTAACAATATGTTAATAATGAATTCTGTAATGTTACAGGTAACTCATAAAGACAATGAGGCAGTTTAACAGACTTTACTCCATTCATAGTGCAATGCTATAATCAATGTGTCTACTGAAACCCAACACATGTCTATGTCTGTCGTTAACAGAAATGAACTGTTGAGATATTTGTTTCACATCAGTATTGTCCAGTTTGTCCTGGCACACAGCAATACTGTGAAGTCTCACTTGTGCCATTGTTGTCATGTGTTCAGTCTCATAAGAGCACTAAACCTATTTCAGGTAATCTAGCTTCACTCTCGGCTCATTGTGTTTCCAAAATCGTTGTTGGTTTGGATCAGTCTCATCAATATCTCTTGTGTGTTTGGGTTCCTCCCATCGGAGATCCTGATAGATGGCGCTAATGCTGTGTGTGAGCTGCCAATACACCAGAAGAGCCGGTGAGTCGAGCAGTTTGCGGTATTTCTCCTCATATCTACACACCATCACACACACTTTATGCAGTTTGATGAAGCGACAGGCTCATTTCTATATTGTTCTCATCTAGCACAGCGCTGCTTGAGCTCTTCCTCCTGAAATAAACATTTAGTGCAGCAGCAGCGAGCATGAGAGGAACATGTGTTGAGTTCATTCAGACCTGAGCGAGTGTGTGTGCTTGTGTGTGTTCGTGTGTGTGATTGTTTCGGTGTTTGAGTGAGAACTGTGACTGAAGGTCAAGTCAAAAGTCAAAGTTTGAGATCTGTGAGGGGAACTGATGGGAATCATCTCAAGTGTTGAGCTCACATTTTAAAACGTGTTACTGTACAACACTGAAATACAGATACTGCTGAATACTTTACAATGAGCCTATAATGAGCCACGTGAGGCATTTCAAATCTATACATAAATGTTCATTTTGAGACTGGAAACATTAAATATTGCTTTGTGGTGCTCTTTATTTTTAAAGGTTTTATGATCATATAAAGGTTAATGATCTAATTACTTTGAATGTAGTTATTATAAAGTAGAACTATAATTAGATTAATGTGCACATATTATGCTAGTTGTTTATCTGAGTGTAGTGTTTTTGTATCGTGTTAATATCATGTTGTGGTAAATTACTGTATTATCCTTTAATAGAGCAGTTTAATAGTCTTTTGTCACATATCCTGACTGGAATAATGTGTGAATGATCCTGAATGTCTTGTTGAATGAGTGTTGATAGTCTGAGGCTCATCAATATTAACAGAGCTGCTGAAAAGACTCTTTATTTCATCTCAATAGTTCCTGTTTTCACCTCATTTATTATGATGATGGCTTCACATCTCCTGTAAATTCACACTTAAAGCTCATTTCATTGCTGTCAACAGACCGAGGTAATTGTTGACTACAAATATGTGCTTTTATTTTGATTTCAAATGCTTTTCTTACAGTTCTTTACCATTTTGTAATATTTGCCCTTATTTTAATAAAGAAACAGAATAATGTTAGAATTAGAAATGTGTGAATAAGCATCAACTGCTTTGCAAAGACAGACAGAAATTATTAAACGTGTCAATTATCATATGGATAAAATAAAGCAATGGGCTTATATAGCAAAACAATATTTTGAGTCACATTTAGAGCAAGAATCAAACACCGTATTTAAGGATCCTAGCACAGCCCCAAAATACTCTTTCATTGTCATTTTAAATCTAATCTCTATCCTTCAAACCACGGTTTTACTTATTTACCCAAGAAGATTTGAATCATTTGAAATATAATGAAATGTATTATGATCTCTTAATCTTTTATATATTTTATTAAGTACAGGGCAGAAGAGCTATGCTGTTATTTTTACATTATATATGCTCTGCTAACATTATTTAACCTAGGCCTATATTATTACATTTTCACAAAGGATGTTTGAAACATTAAAATGGTTTACTTGCATTTAATGGTGTTCTATGTGAACCTAAAATCACTTTTAAATTAAATTTGATGCAGACACTAACATCTGACATCTGGTCTTTGACTCAATAAAAACTAACTTAGTTATTGATATATTTTTGATTTTGGCAGATCAGCTCCTCCAACCAGCCTGCAGTTCAGTCAGTTCATCATCAGTGAAACTCCTCCCACATCATCAGTGAAGCTCCTCCCACAGCAGTCACATCATCAGTGAAGCTCCTCCCACATCAGTTGATCAATAAATGCTGGAATATTCCCATCAGGCTACAGGTGAAGACGAGCATCAGAGCATCAGGAAGAGCTGAAATCTGCAGAGACTGAGTTTATTAAAGAGGACAGTGAGAACACGAGTGATCCAGAACCTGCAGAATGAAACACACTGAAGATCCTGAAGAACAAAGAGGTTGGTGTTTATTCTTCATTCATTCATGATGCTGGAGAACATTCACGTTAGGAAGATTCAAGCACAAATGTCCAGTAAAGAGAGGGTTGAGAAACTTTCATATTGATTGTCAACATCAGCTTTGGTTTGTATTTGGTTCACATTTTTTGCAACCATGTTATCAAAATGTTGGACATGTCTCAGTATAGTTTACTCACAGTAAACAGTATCAAGTAAACAGACTTTCCAGAATGTCTGACAGGGAAAAACATCATTTGTCCAAAAACTAATTTATAATTCCTGATAAAGTTGTTTTTCTAAAAATTATAAAAGTTCATATTTCTCTTATTTTGATTTACGGAAAATAAAAATGTATAATTTTTCTTTGATTTCAGACGTGATGGAAGAGAGCGAGGAGAGTGAAGAACTGAGTGAAGTGGAGGAGGAACATCATGTCAAACCTGGAGAAAAACCTTTGAGTCGCTCAAAGACTAAAAAGACATTTATAAAGAAAACAAGAGCCAAGAAATCTACAACCTGCACTCAGTGTGGGAAGAGCTTCACAACCAAACAATGTCTGGAGCGTCACATGAGAATCCACACCGGAGAGAAGCCGTACTCATGTGATCAGTGCGGGAAGAGATTCCCACACAAACAGAGTCTCGAGATTCACATGAGGATCCACACCGGAGAGAAGCCGTTCTCATGTGATCAGTGCGGGAAGAGTTTCACAACGAAATATAATCTAGAGCTTCACATGAGGATCCACACTGGAGAAAATCCCTACACATGTGATCAGTGTGGGAAGAGTTTCACAACGAAATATAATCTAGAGCTTCACATGAGGATCCACACCGGAGAAAATCCCTACACATGTGATCAGTGCGGGAAGAGTTTCACACACAAATATGGTCTTGAGAGTCACATGAGGATCCACACCAGAGAGAAGCCGTACTCTTGTGATCACTGCGGGAAAACATTCCCACACAAACAGAGTCTCGAGATTCACATGAGGATCCACACCGGAGAGAAGCCGTTCTCATGTGATCAATGCGGCAAAAAATTTTTTAGTGCTTCAGCCCTGAAGGCACACCAGGCAGTTCATATGAAGGAGAAGCCACATTCATGTTCTGTGTGTGGAAAGAGTTTTTCACAGCTGCAACATTTACATAGACATGAGAAAATACACACTGGTGTGAGAGAGTACATGTGCTTTGAGTGTGAGAAGACTTTTATTACAGCAGGCAGTTTAAAAGTGCACCAGAGGATCCACACTGGAGAAAAACCTTACAAGTGTTCACACTGTGACAAGAGATTCAATCAGTCATCAACTCTGAAAAAACACAAGTGGATCCACTCTGGAGAAAAACCTTACAAGTGTTCACACTGTGACAAGAGATTCAGTCTGTCTTCAGATCTGAAAACACATGAGAGGATTCACACTGGAGAGAAACCGTACAAGTGTTCACACTGTGACAAGAGATTCAATCAGTCATCAAATCTGAAAAAACACGAGAGGATCCACACTGGAGAAAAACCTTACAAGTGTTCACACTGTGACAAGAGATTCAGTCTGTCATCAACTGTGAAAACACACGAGAGGATCCACACTGGAGAAAAACCTTACAAGTGTTCACACTGTGACAAGAGATTCAGTCAGTCATCAACTGTGAAAACACACAAGAGGATCCACAGCAGAGAGAAGCCGCACACGTGTGTTCAGTGCGGGAAGAGTTTCTCTTTTAAAAGTCACCTGAAGAAACACATGAAGATCCATGCAGTGGAGAAACCACCTCACCACAGTCTGAAATCACTGTAAGTAGTTCATCTTTATGTGCTGAGCAACAAAGTTAGTTTGCTTATCGCCATGATGAGCGGCAGGACAGTTTGTTGGTTGATTGGTATCTGCTTGGAAAGTTTCTAATTTTAATTTTATAATGACTAATCTAAGTCATTATAATGAGAATTTTTCTGATTATTTTTACTTATATATTTACATTTTTGTAACTGTGAGGGAAACATGCATCCATACTTTGTCCTGCTGACGTCACATGACTGAAACAGATAAATAGAAAGCAGCGCTGCAAAAGCGGGTCAGGCTCTCTGTAATCAGACGACAAACGGAAAGAGCACCAGAAGATTCACACTGAAAACAGACAACACCGAAGTCCTTCACTACGGACGATGAACCGAAAAAGCTCCAGAGGATTCACACCGGAGACAAACAACACCGAAGTCCTTCACTAAGGACGATGAACCGAAAAAGCTCCAGAGGATTCACTGGAGACAAACAACACCGAAGTCCTTCACTACGGACGATGAACCGAAAGAGCTCCAGAAGATTCACACCGGAGACAAACAACACCGAAGTCCTTCACTACGGACGATGAACCGAAAAGAGCTCCAGAGGATTCACACGGAGACAAACAACACCAAGTCCTTCACTACGGACGATGAACCGAAAGAGCTCCAGAGGATTCACACCGGAGACAAACAACACGAAGTCCTTCACTAAGGACGATGAACCGAAAGAGCTCCAGAGGATTCACACCGGAGACAAACAACACCGAAGTCCTTCACTACGGACGATGAACCGAAAGAGCTCCAGAGGATTCACACCGGAGACAAACAACACCGAAGTCCTTCACTACGGACGATGAACCGAAAGAGCTCCAGAGGATTCACACCGGAGACAAACAACACCGAAGTCCTTCACTACGGACGATGAACCGAAAGAGCTCCAGAGGATTCACACTGGAGACAAACAACACCGAAGTCCTTCACTGCAGACGATGAACCGAAAGAAAGAGTGCCAGAAGATTCACACTGGAGACAAACAACACAATGTCTTCCAGTAAAGAAGAGAGAGAGATTTGTCTTGTTTGTTTTCTCTTTTAAACACTTTTTTGTATTTGCTTCAACTGATTGATTAAACTCATTACTCCTTTTAGCAACCACTCATTGTTTTTGTCTGTTTTCATTTTCTTTGATTCTGCTTGAATCAGGAATAATTTCAGTTCTGAAAGCCATGAAGTAACCTATTATGATTACTTTTTGAGCTTTCCATGTTTTTTATTTCTCAGTAGAGCTTTTAAATGCCTAATAAATTACATTTCACCCCCATTGAATGAGATTGATCACTGAGTGACGTCACTGCTCGCGCCGTCCCTTCCCTCTTTCAGTTTCAGCATCGTCACCTCTGAGGTGAGTCGAGCTGTTCGCAGTATTTCTCATATTTACACACCATCACACACACTTAATACAGTTTGATGAAGTGACAGGCTCATTTCAGTATTGTTCTCATCGGGCACAGCGCTACTTGAGCGTCTTTTCTGCCGCATTGTCAGTTAATTGTCAGGTTTTACACCCTGTCTACATTGGATTTGTTGAGTCACCGAAGGTAAACGTAATCTCTATTCTATTTCTGACATATTCAAGGCAATTCTACTTTCAACAACAAGACAAATGGATCTGGAACGTCTGCTTTAACGGACGCATCTGGTGTCAACGTGGTTTTAGAATGTTTTACACCATATGTTTTGCAGGTATTACAAGTTTCAGCTCCAGAAGTCATGAATCTTTGGTGTAATCTCACCTTAAACAAAAGGCCCACTTTCAGAAATGTTGCCTCCAGTGCAGCCCCACTGAGAAATGCAGCTTTGCTTTATTTAATAAGTGTGTACAGCACACATCTGAAACTCAGATCCTGGAGGACCAACATTTAATGAGGATGTCGTGTCGATGCAGCATTTACAGGGGGGAGTTTAATTGACACGCTCTCTGCAGACATTTCAGGGATGCGTTGGTCATGTCCCGGCGCAGGTCCACCATCTGATCTGGATACGGCCCGGATACGGCTGACTGCAGTAAAGGAGCTTTTTTGTCCAATAATTTATTTTTTTTTCTGAATTAAGTTGCAGGAAATTACTGGTCATCCAATTTTTTATATCAGCTATGCATTCCGTTAATCTTGTGAATTGGCAAGTTTCGTCAGGGCGTGGAGAAATATAGAGCTGAGCCTTGCATACTGAACGTCATACTGAACTTGTGATCGGTGTGACATCTCTTCATTTACTGCTACAAACTAATAACGGTCAAATAAGTACGATTTAAACCATGCCGATGAAATTCCACTAATGCCAATGTAATTTTCGAGTCTATTCAAAAGAATGTTGTGGTCGATAGTATCAATTGCAGCGCTAAGATCGAGTAACACTAATAGAGAGATACAACCACGATCGGATGATAAGAGTAAATCATTTGTAACTCTGATGAGAGCAGTCTCAGTGCTATGATACGGTCTAAATCCTGATTGAAATCCTCACAAATACCATTTCTTTCTAAAAAGGAGAATAATTGTGAAGACACTGCCTTTTCTAGTATTTTTAACAGAAAGGGTAGATTTGAGATTGGCCTGTAATTGACTAATTCTGTAGGATCAAGTTGCGTTTTTTAAGTGTTTTGATAATAGCAAACTTAAAAGTTTTCGGTACATATCCTAATGACATGGATGAATTAATGATATTAAGAAGAGGATCTATGACCTCTGGAAGCATCTCTTTTACTCTTTTAATAGCCTAGTCGGTATAGGGTCGAGCATACATGTTGTTGATTTTGATGATTTAACGAGTTTAGCCAATTCTTCCTCTCCTATAGCGGTGAATGAGACACAGTCTCTACGTGATAATGTCTAGGTGAAAGAGTCTCTATGTGTTAGGATTTATTTGATTCTGGTGATGTGAGACAGCTAGCAGATGGTCAGTAGTTTGTCTGCTTCCTGACCTGGGCCCCAGTAAGTCAAGATTTAGCTCCAAGACTATGTGCCAAACTATGCTAGAGAGAAGAGCGGCACCACTCCAAGAAGGATGGATGCCTTCCTTCTTCAACAGATCAGGTCTGCCCCAAAAGCTTTTCCAATTGTCTATGAACCCTATGTTATTTTGCAGACACCACTTAGACAACCAGCCATTGAGTGATGATAGTCTGCTAAGTATCTTATCACTCCTTTTAACGGGGAGGGGGCCAGAACAATAAACTTTGAGACATCATATTTGAGAGTTCACACACCTCTTTAATGTTAATTTTGGTGATCTCTAACTGGCAAAGTCGAACATCGTAAGTGCCAACGTGAATAATAATCTTAGAGAATTTACGATTAGCTTTAGCCAGCACTTTTAAATTAGCTTTGATGTCAGGAGCTCTGGCTCCTGGTAAACATGTGACTATGGTGGCTGGTGTCTCTATTTTCACATTCCGTGTAATAGAATCGCCAATAACTAGGGCACTTTCAACAGGATACTCAGTGGGTCCGTCATTGAGTGGGGAGAACCTGTTTGATGTTCTAATCAGAACGGAAGAGTGTTTTTTTTATCCACGACTATGCCGTCTCACCGTTACCCAATTGCCCTGGTGCACGGGCTCTACAGCCGGAACTGAACAATGTACAGAGTTCACTAAGCTAGTCACATCCAAAGCAGTGTCTAAAGCTGTTACATTCTCACTACTCTCAAATAAAGCCTGGATGCGTGTCTCTAATTCTAAAATCTTTTCCATCAGCCTGACTATCTCCTTACATTGAAGCCCTGTTCGCCAACGGAGACGGATACACTAAACATGAAACATGTGATGCAATTGACAATGACTGGAGAAGAAGACATGGCTTACCGTATTTGTTGATTAATCCAACTTACCAAAGTTGTTTGATGGAGTCTATTTACTAATCCAACTCACCACAGTTGTTTAATGAACTCAGAAAACAGGAGACCCGGGTGCAGAGATGGCAAGCTAACAGGCTAACGTTGTGATAGTGATTTAGATTAAAAGCTAGCAATGTCAAATTTAACGTGATAGGCAATATTAAACAATATATGGTGATGAGTAAGTTATATTTAGCAGTATAAACAACAAAGAAAAGATATCAAATAGAGATTCAAAGCTGTACAGAGCTACAAACACTCTCTGCAGCAAGGCAGACAGGAGCGATCGATCAAGGCAGGAGCAATCAATCCAGTTGGGTGTCAATTGATCATCCAATAAGGAAATCAATTGTGAAGTCCCTGTGCGTTTACGGCTGCATGTGCAAATCAAGTATTGTAGAGCAGATCTGATGCTCCATCATTGATGTTGCTATGATGATATTTCAATAGTTGATCTTTGTTGGCCTTTTATGTCAGACATATACCAGAGGTTTAATATTTCACTGTCATATGTGACTGTTGGTTTGGATCAGTCAGTTCTCTGATGGAGTGACTTCAGCTCAGCTGGAAACACCATAGCTGCGTCCCAATGTAAAGGCTGCACCCTCCGAAGGCCGACTTAGTCACCGCGGTGTGACGAATGGACCCTTTGCAGCCTACCTATCCCAGAGCACACAAGTGACTACAGGATTTGTATAGACTGGTCTGCATTTCCGCTAGAGTTTATATTCCCTGCCCGAGCCTGAACCCGAACCTGTGGGCCAGTTCGGGCAGAGATTTCCGGGCACTATCCTCGGGCCGGGCCCTTGAACAAGCGTTTGTGCTTTTTTTAATCAGTTTTTTTGGGTGGGCAGAAAGCTATGCCATAATCTGAAATAATATATATTTTTAGCAAAGTAAGAACTAATAATACAACTAAGAAACAAATGTGTACAACGTTGCACAAGTCAGGATTAGTCTAAAAATGTGTGTTAAACTCACAGCACATGCAGTGATGAAGCGCAGCATTCTGAACAGAAATGCTCTGGGACGCCAGTCATGAGCTGCTCGTGTGAGCACTGCACAATTCTTAACTAGCCTATTTCTTTTCATTTCGAATTGTTTCATTTAAAAGTGGACATTTCCAGCTTTCTATACAGATATTTCTCATGTCTATGAGGCAAGTAGCCTGCTGCACTCCAGTTCACGTGCACTGAAAGTGATCGCTCCGCGTCTTCATGTAATGATTATAGTCTGCTATAGTCTATCTGCTTCTTATTTATTAAATCCAGGCAATTGGCTGAAGAAACCTTTATTAAAATTAAGCTACAATTTATACAAAATGAAATTCACTTTAAAGCATTGTACAAAACAAAACTTAATATTAACAAAAATCATTTCTGACCCACTCGCATCTTTGCACTTATCATAATCAGATGAAATTAAAAATAACATTATAATATTCAAACATAAATATGAAAAAAGAAAGTTTAATGGCTACAAGTAGGCTATAGTAGGGTACAGTACTGATAAATGTCATGTCTGAGCTGGATTTGAGTGAACGTCATTTTACCTGTGAGCGGTTCATGAGCACGCCTGCATAGAGCGGATTATTGAGCTGAGCTTCATACCGCTCCGCTTTGCTCATTACAGGCTCGTTCTCGTCAGAACACCCACGCATTAATAAATGGTCGGGTTTAAATCGGGCTTGGGCTCATAATTACAGTTACAGTTTTTCTCAATTGCTAAAACACAATTTCTGAAACCTTAAACACAAAACCTCGTCTTCAAGCACTCTTTACAAAACCTCTGGCTCCTCTGGCAAAATGAAACTTTCGCCTCAAAACAGTTTGACCTGTGTTCAAAATCAAACACTGCTCTCAAATCATAAAGTGATCAAAATGATATACACTATCAAGCAGTCAGTAAACAATACACCAAAAAATAGAAAACACATTGTTCAAAACATAGTTCTCAGGGAAAAGTACATTTTTAATTTCAAAACAAATTTCATATTTTTCCGCCATTGTCTTTTGATGAACGAAAACATGTTCTATCATAGTAGCTCAAAACTGATCAGAAATTACTGTTCTGCTTTGCTCTTTGAATTTTTGTTCTTCCTCCTCGTACCCCTATTTTTACAGTACTGTACTCTGCATCTCACAAACTTGTCCTTTGTCTCTGTGATACTGTAATTCTTGTTCTTTGTTGATATGAACCTGCAACCAGTCAAAATCTATTGAGCAGTCAGTACTGTTCAGCACAGTGTTCATGGCCATACAACTTGTTCATTGTACAGTATCCAGCCTACAATGCACTGTACTTGTATTGGTTTTCACATCATTTGAAACAGGTTAAATCAGTTGAGTGGTTATGTTCAATCAATGACACTGTGTTCTCTATTTGTATTTGATTGTTGCCACTTGTGTTTACCAGTATGGATGACATGTGCATTAGAGTGCAGAATGTGTTTTGAGAATGAGAATGTGTTTAGAGTTTTGCTCAAGTCTAAGTGAGATCTGCAAATTGTGTTTTACCATGTGAAATGGTTTAAGGTATTGACAACAGACTGCACAATTAGCTAAATGAGTTCAGGCAACTGAGAACTTTGTTCAGCCAATGGGTTTTACTGTTTTAGCAATTGAGAAAAACTGTAATGTGTCGGGCCGAGCCGGGCTCGGACACAACGTGCACGGGCTTGGGTAGGATCGGACATGTTTTTTTTTTTGAGCCCGATCTAAGCTTTATTTCAGACTGTGGTGAGGTGGTTTCTCCACCGCATGGATCTTCATGTGTTTCTTCAGGTGACTTTTAAAAGAGAAACTCTTCCCGCACTGATCACACATGTGCGGCTTCTCTCTGCTGTGGATCCTCTCGTGTGTTTTCAGATCTGAAGACAGACTGAATCTCTTGTCACAGTGTGAACACTTGTACGGTTTCTCTCCAGTGTGGATCCTCTCGTGTTTTTTCAGATTTGATGACACACAGAATCTCTTGTCACAGTGTGAACACTTGTACGGTTTCTCTCCAGAGTGGATCCTCTCGTGTTTTTTCAGATTTGATGACTGATTGAATCTCTTGTCACAGTGTGAACACTTGTACGGTTTCTCTCCAGTGTGGATCCTCTTGTGTTTTTTCAGATCTGAAGACACACTGAATCTCTTGTCACAGTGTGAACACTTGTAAGGTTTTTCTCCAGTGTGGATTCTCTGGTGCACTTTTAAACTGCCTGCTGTAATAAAAGTCTTCTCACACTCAAAGCACATGTACTCTCTCACACCAGTGTGTATTTTCTCATGTCTATGTAAATGTTGCAGCTGTGAAAAACTCTTTCCACACACAGAACATGAATGTGGCTTCTCCTTCATATGAACTGCCTGGTGTGCCTTCAGGGCTGAAGCACTAAAAAATATTTTGCCGCATTGATCACATGAGAACGACTTCTCTCCGGTGTGGATCCTCATGTGAATCTCGAGACTCTGATTGTATGGGAATCTCTTCCCACACTGATCACATGAGTACGGCTTCTCTCCGGTGTGGATTCTCATGTGATGCTCCAGACATTGTTTGTATGTGAAGCTCTTCCCACACTGAGTGCAGGTTGTAGATTTCTATTTTACTGTAAGAAAAATAATCTCTATAACTATAGATAACTTTTATAATTTATGAGAAAAACAACTTTATCAGTAATTATAAATTAGTTTTTGGAAAAATGATGCGTTTTTCCCTGTCAGACATTCTGGAAAGTCTGTTTACTTGATACTGTTTACTGTGAGTAAACTATACTGAGACATGTCCAACATTTTGATAACATGGTTGCAAAAAATGTGAACCAAATACAAACCAAAGCTGATGTTGACAATCAATATGAAAGTTTCTCAACCCTCTCTTTACTGGACATTTGTGCTTGAATCTTCCTAACATGAATGTTCTCCAGCATCATGAATGAATGAAGAATAAACACCAACCTCTTTGTTCTTCAGGATCTTCAGTGTGTTTCATTCTGCAGGTTCTGGATCACTCGTGTTCTCACTGTCCTCTTTAATAAACTCAGTCTCTGCAGATTTCAGCTCTTCCTGATGCTCTGATGCTCGTCTTCACTTGTAGCCTGATGGGAATATTCCAGCATTTATTGATCAACTGATGTGGGAGGAGCTTCACTGATGATGTGACTGCTGTGGGAGGAGCTTCACTGATGATGTGGGAGGAGCTTCACTGATGATGAACTGACTGAACTGCAGGCTGGTTGGAGGAGCTGATCTGCCAAAATCAAAAATATATCAATAACTAAGCTAGTTTTTATTGAGTCAAAGACCAGATGTCAGATGTTAGTGTCTGCATCAAATTTAATTTAAAAGTGATTTTAGGTTCACATAGAAAACCATTAAATGCAAGTAAACCATTTTAATGTTTCAAACATCCTTTGTGAAAATGTAATAATATAGGCCTAGGTTAAATAATGTTAGCAGAGCATATATAATGTGAAAATAACAGCATAGCTCTTCTGCCCTGTACTTAATAAAATATATAAAAGATTAAGAGATCATAATACATTTCATTATATTTCAAATGATTCAAATCTTCTTGGGTAAATAAGTAAAACCGTGGTTTGAAGGATAGAGATTAGATTTAAAATGACAATGAAAGAGTATTTTGGGGCTGTGCTAGGATCCTTAAATACGGTGTTTGATTCTTGCTCTAAATGTGACTCAAAATATTGTTTTGCTATATAAGCCCATTGCTTTATTTTATCCATATGATAATTGACACGTTTAATAATTTCTGTCTGTCTTTTGCAAAGCAGTTGATGCTTATTCACACATTTCTAATTCTAACATTATTCTGTTTCTTTATTAAAATAAGGGCAAATATTACAAAATGGTAAAGAACTGTAAGAAAAGCATTTGAAATCAAAATAAAAGCACATATTTGTAGTCAACAATTACCCTCGGTCTGTTGACAGCAATGAAATGAGCTTTAAGTGTGAATTTACAGGAGATGTGAAGCCATCATCATAATAAATGAGGTGAAAACAGGAACTATTGAGATGAAATAAAGAGTCTTTTCAGCAGCTCTGTTAATATTGATGAGCCTCAGACTATCAACACTCATTCAACAAGACATTCAGGATCATCAGCAGATCATCTCACTTTATTCTGACTGTTTGCTCTTACAAACACATTATTCCAGTCAGGATATGTGACAAAAGACTATTAAACTGCTCTATTAAAGACAATACTGTTATTTCTCACAATATGACATGGATAAAACATCAATAATACAAATACAGTCAGATAAATAACTACAGCAGGATAATATCTCCATATCTAAATATAGTCTGGTTTTATAAGTACATTCACTGCAGTAATGAAATTAGATCCAAATGGATAATGGTTATACATAGATGAAGATCTCTTAAAAATAGTGTTTCTTGTGTCAAACTTTATATTTATCTATACATTAACATAGATTTGTCTCATGTGGCTCATTATAGGCTCAATGTAAAGTATTTATCAGTCTCTGTTCTAGAGTATTTTAACAATGCAAAACAGGTTTGATCAGTCAAAGATGTGAAAAGTTAAAATATCAGCTCAACACTTCCCATCAATTCCCCTCACAGATCTCAAACTTTGACTTTTGACTTGACCTTCAGTCACAGTTCTCACTCAAACACCGAAACAATCACACACACGAACACACACAAGCGCACACACACTCGCTCAGGTCTGAATGAACTCAACACGTTCCTCTCATGCTCGCTGCTGCTGCACTAAATGTTTATTTCAGGAGGAAGAGCTCAAGCAGCGCTGTGCCCGATGAGAACAATATAGAAATGTGTGTAGATATGAGGAGAAATACCGCAAACTGCTCGACTCACCGGCTCTTCTGGTGTATTGGCAGCTCACACACAGCATTAGCGCCATCTATCAGGATCTCCGATGGGAGGAACCCAAACACACAAGAGATATTGATGAGACTGATCCAAACCAACAAGGATTTTGGAAACTGAAGGAAATAAACTGAAGTTTAAAATGTTTCAAATTATCTTGACGTTTCCTTGTGTGTTCAAACATAAAGTTACTGTTTTTAATTCTGTAACAAATCTTTGCTGTCTAAAACAAAGAACAATGCACCCAGGGTGAAGAGTCCAAGACTGAAACTGTTGACGCTATCTGTTTACCAGAAAAGTTACAGATAGAAAGGGATGAGGCAAGGGGGTTCTTGTTTTTTGTGTGCAGACTGCTGATTAGTATGGAGTAACCTGAGATGAAGGAATCTACCTGATAACACTGATTGCTATGAAGTAACAGATGAAGAAATTTGCCTGACAACAGTGGACTCGAGGGAGGAACTGAAAGTCAAGAATATATAAACCATTTGCAAACGCTTGTGAGACATTCTGGACTGCCCAGATGTCAGCTTTTGGCATTGTGGTCCTGTAAATCCGGAGCTCAGAGCTCTTTTGATTCTCTATTAAATCGATTTCATTTATTTACGAGTAGCGTCTTTCTTTGGTCTGGCAAATCAACGGACTGGGGGGAAAGAATATTTCCAACAATTTGGAGGGGGCACCCGGATTTGCCACAAAACTTTCATAGAGCGCGAGGACGAGGTGACACCAAGGCTCAACTTTCTGCGCAGAACATCTTAACAAGGTAAGCAGATACCTTTTTCATAAAAATCTGCAAATTGGAAAATCTAAATTAATGAGTTGAGTGTTGGGTTGCTGAGTTCATTTTTGAGAAAATCAAAAGAGCAAAAGTCAAATTGGGTATTTGACTGGTAGGGAACAGGTCGTCATCTTGTAGGTGATACTGTTAGGAATCAGGATATAATTAAATTGTATATAATATTGTAACGAATTGGCAAAATAGTCAAAAAAATATATAGTTGAAATAATAGGTAAATAAAAATAAAGGATAATCAATAAAAGCATAAAATGGGGACGTATAAAAACAGCTGGGGAAGGATTTGTGAGTTGGTGTTGGCCCACACAGAACCAAAAGACAGGAAAGAAAGAGAAAAGGAAATGAGGAAAAATTGGGAATTGTTGGCAAATTATAGAAGGTGGGATGAAGATACTAAGGATAAAGGGAATTTAGCTGGGATAATAAGGGAGGAAGAAAAAAGAGCAAACAGTAAACTGGACTCCAAAAGAAAGGAAAGAGAGAATTGTTCAGTATGGTCAAAACAGAAAATAGATAAGGAAATACAAGAGGCAGAAACAGAATTGAGGCGTTGGACTCGCATGGCAGCAACTGCTACAGCATTGAGCAAAGAAAAATGTCAGGTTGAAAGCAAAACTCCACCACCATATGTTCCTAAAACACCAAGTGCTCCAATGACTAGTCAATACCCTGTATATTCAGTGGGGACAGGTCAGGTCACGCTTAAAGATGGACAGGACGAAGAGAAGGTAGTACAAATAGTGGAGGGACAGATAAAAGTGGAAATGGAGGATGATGATAAGGAGGAAGAAGAGCATCAAATTGAGAGATTGGTAGAGAGAAAATTGAGAGAACTACAGGCAATGGAAACAGAGAGTAGACAGCTCCTGCACAAGACTCAAAAGGGGGCCACTAAATTGACTAAAGGAACAGGGAATTTAAAAATTTACAGAAATGAAGAGAGGGAATTGAAGGAAATAATAGTTTAAAATGTTTCAAATTATCTTGACGTTTCCTTGTGTGTTCAAACATAAAGTTACTGTTTTTAATTCTGTAACAAATCTTTGCTGTCTAAAACAAAGAACAATGCACCCAGGGTGAAGAGTCCAAGACTGAAACTGTTGACGCTATCTGTTTACCAGAAAAGTTACAGATAGAAAGGGATGAGGCAAGGGGGTTCTTGTTTTTTGTGTGCAGACTGCTGATTAGTATGGAGTAACCTGAGATGAAGGAATCTACCTGATAACACTGATTGCTATGAAGTAACAGATGAAGAAATTTGCCTGACAACAGTGGACTCGAGGGAGGAACTGAAAGTCAAGAATATATAAACCATTTGCAAACGCTTGTGAGACATTCTGGACTGCCCAGATGTCAGCTTTTGGCATTGTGGTCCTGTAAATCCTGAGCTCAGAGCTCTTTTGATTCTCTATTAAATCGATTTCATTTATTTACTAGTAGCGTCTTTCTTTGGTCTGGCAAATCAACGGACTGGGGGGAAAGAATATTTCCAACAAAACACAATGAGCCGAGAGTGAAGCTAGATTACCTGAAATAGGTTTAGTGCTCTTATGAGACTGAACACATGACAACAATGGCACAAGTGAGACTTCACAGTATTGCTGTGTGCCAGGACAAACTGGACAATACTGATGTGAAACAAATATCTCAACAGTTCATTTCTGTTAACGACAGACATAGACATGTGTTGGGTTTCAGTAGACACATTGATTATAGCATTACCATATTAAAGATTCAAGAGTTTTATTTGTCACATACACAGTTATATACAGAATATACAACCGGCAGTGAAATGTAAAAAATATGGATACAATTTATGGATAAATTAAAACAATGGGCTTATATAGCAAAACAATATTTTTGAGTCACATTTAGAGCAAGAATCAAACACACCGTGATTTAAGGATCCTAGCACAGCCCCAAAATACTCTTTCATTGTCATTTTAAATCTAATCTCTATCCTTCAAACCACGGTTTTACTTATTTACCCAAGAAGATTTGAATCATTTGAAATATAATGAAATGTATTATGATCTCTTAATCTTTTATATATTTTATTAAGTACAGGGCAGAAGAGCTATGCTGTTATTTTTACATTATATATGCTCTGCTAACATTATTTAACCTAGGCCTATATTATTACATTTTCACAAAGGATGTTTGAAACATTAAAATGGTTTACTTGCATTTAATGGTTTTCTATGTGAACCTAAAATCACTTTTAAATTAAATTTGATGCAGACACTAACATCTGACATCTGGTCTTTGACTCAATAAAAACTAGCTTAGTTATTGATATATTTTTGATTTTGGCAGATCAGCTCCTCCAACCAGCCTGCAGTTCAGTCAGTTCATCATCAGTGAAGCTCCTCCCACATCATCAGTGAAGCTCCTCCCACAGCAGTCACATCATCAGTGAAGCTCCTCCCACATCAGTTGATCAATAAATGCTGGAATATTCCCATCAGGCTACAGGTGAAGACGAGCATCAGAGCATCAGGAAGAGCTGAAATCTGCAGAGACTGAGTTTATTCAAGATTCAAGATTCAAGAGATTCAAGATTCAAGAGTTTTATTTGTCACATACACAGTTATATACAGAATATACAACCGGCAGTGAAATGTAAACAGGTCCGCTCCATGGACAGTGCAAATTCACAGTTAAAAACACAAGGAAGAAATTATAATAGAAATAGGATATAAAAAAAGTACTATCTATATATATATATATATATATATATATATATATATATATATATATATATATATATATATATATGTCTATATCTGTAGAATTATAAATAATCAAGTCAAGAGAAAAAAGGTAACAAATAAGGATAAAGTGGAATAAAATAATTGAAGTAGACTTTGCAGTGAGTAAACTGTAGACTTATAAATATGTGGTTAACAAATGTATAAAGAGTATAATGTGCAAACAGGTTTATGACAGGTTGTTACACAGTAACAACGAGAACAGAAAGTGCAGTGCAATGTCAGTGTATCGATGTTTATCCTGACGTGAAGTCACGTGATGTTAAGTGACTGAGTTCAGGAGTCTGATGGCCTGGGGGAAGAAGCTCCTCCTGAGTCTCTCAGTTTTGGCCATCAGGCTTGGAGCGCTTACCAGATGGCAGCAGCGTGAAATGAGGGTTTGCAGGGTGATTAGAGTCCTTGATGATCTTGGTAGCTCTACCTTTGCAGCGTTTGGTGTAGCGTCCTGCAGAGACGGGAGAGCTGACCCTGAGATACGCTCGGATAAGCGCACGACTCTTTGCAGGGCTTTGCGGTCATGACTGGTGCTGTTCCCATACCACGCTGTGATGCACTGAGTTAAAACACTTTCTATCGCCCCTAAATAGAAAGTTTTCAGGATAGCTGGTGAAACCCTGAATTTCCTCAGCTGGCGCAGGTGGTACAGTCTTTGCCTGGCTTTTTCACCTGTGTCTGAATGTGAGCAGTCCAGGTCAGGTCCTCGGAGATGTTTACTCCCAGGTACTTGAAGCTGCTCACTCTCTCTACTGGTGACCCGCTGATCATGAGGGGGAGTATGTCCGTTGCTGTCTCTTCCTGAAGTCCACAATCATTTCTTTGGTCTTGCCAACATTCAGAGAGAGACAGTTGTCCTGGCACCATGCTGTTAGATGCTCCACCTCGTCCAAGTATGCCGTCTCATTGTTGTTGGAAATGAGGCCCAGGACAACAGTATCATCAGCAAATTTGATGATAGAGGTGGAGCTGTGTGTGGACAAACAGTCATGCGTGTAGAGAGAGTAGAGCAGGGGGCTCAGGACACAGCCCTGTGGAGCTCCCACACTCAGGGTGATGGAGGTGGAGGTGGACTGGCCTATTCTCACCACCTGAGGCCTGCCAGTGAGGAAGTCCTCAATCCAGTGGCAGAGAGAAGGATTCAGGCCGAGATCCAGGAGTTTGGAGGTTAGCTTGGTGGGAACTATGGTGTTAAAGGCTGAGCTATAGTCAATAAATAGCAGTCTTACGTAGTTCACACTTTTGCTGTCGATGTGAGTGAGGAGGAGTGGAGGACATGAGAGATGGCATCTTCAGTCGATCTATTGGGACGATAGGCAAACTGAAGAGGGTCCAAAGTGTCAGGAATGAAGGCGCAAATGGTGTTTTTAATGAGTCTCTCAAAGACCTTCATGACTATAGGCGTGAGAGCCACTGGACGATAGTCATTTAGGCAAGAGGGTTTACTGTTCTTAGGGACAGGGATGATGGTGGATTTTTTGAAGGAGGTGGGGACCACAGATGTAGCGAGGACTCATTAAAGATAGATGTAAACAACCCGGTGAGCTGATCAGCACAGGACCGCAGAACACGACCTGAAATACCATCCGGCCCAGCAGCTTTCCTGGCGTCCACACGCTTGAGTGCTCTCGAACTTCATCCTCCGAGACAGAGATCGCGTGATTGTTGCTGCTCTGAGTAATTTCCTCTAACGCGCCACTTGGCGGAGTCGCGTTACCGCGGTTACAGTCAAAGCGAGCATAGAAAGAGTTTAACTTCGTTCACGAGCAACGGATCAGCGCTTGCCTCTGCAGAGGATTTAGATCCAAAGGAGCAGATGGACCTCAGACCCTGCCACATGCGCCGCGAGTCGTTGAGTTGGAAATGAGACTCCACTCGGTCTTTATAACAGAGTTTTTGCGGCTTTAACTGCTCGTCTGAGAGCATAACAGGACGATCTGTATTCATTCATATTCCCTGAATGGAGACCGGCGTTATAAGCAGCAGTGCGCGCGTTCACTGCGCGCGGATTGAATTGTCCACCCACGGTTTCTGATTTGAGAAGGGCGTTATTGTTATTGTTTGCGTGGCTTGCTCTGTAAGCGTGTTGATGAAGCAAAGCGCCACGTCTGTGAACTTCGCTTACGTCAGCTGAACTCGCTCGGAACATGTCCCAGTCAACCGTCATCAAGAGCTGCCTGAAGCGCGGTCTCTGAGTGGGGCGACCAACGCTTAACTTCCCGCCTCACCGGGGTTCCTGGAGGAGCTTTTGTTTGTATTCGGGAGTGAGGAAAATGGCGGCATGATCCGATTTGCCCAAGCGCTGGAAGTGACCGCGCTTTATAGGCGTTCTTAAGCGGAGAGTAGCAGTGATCCAGTGTGTTTGCTCCTCGTGTGGGGCAGGAGACGTGCTGGTGAAAGTTTGGCAGGACTTTCTTTAGGTTTGCTTTGTTAAAATCGCCCGCGACAATGAATGCCGCGTCGGGATGTTGGTTTATGACGGGATGTTGGTTTATGTCCAGTGTAGAGGTAACCAATGTCCAAAAGAGTTTTGCTGTCGTAGTAGATCAATGCAGATGATAAGTTTGTAAAAACTGAGAGTAAAAGAAAGTAAAATAGTAAATAAAAGCACAGTCTTCGCGGAGCGACCTGAACGGCGACCAACCACAGCGGCGCCATTTTGTGTCTTTATTAAAGAGGACAGTGAGAACACGAGTGATCCAGAACCTGCAGAATGAAACACACTGAAGATCCTGAAGAACAAAGAGGTTGGTGTTTATTCTTCATTCATTCATGATGCTGGAGAACATTCATGTTAGGAAGATTCAAGCACAAATGTCCAGTAAAGAGAGGGTTGAGAAACTTTCATATTGATTGTCAACATCAGCTTTGGTTTGTATTTGGTTCACATTTTTTGCAACCATGTTATCAAAATGTTGGACATGTCTCAGTATAGTTTACTCACAGTAAACAGTATCAAGTAAACCGACTTTCCAGAATGTCTGACAGGGAAAAACATAATTTGTCCAAAAACTAATTTATAATTACTGATAAAGTTGTTTTCCTCATAAATTATAAAAGTTATCTATAGTTATAGAGATTATTTTTCTTACAGTAACTTTGGTAACAGGGTTGATTGACACTGAACAGTTTGTGTAAAAAACGTCCGGTGTCATAGCAGTTGTCTATTACATCACTTTTATGTCCTCTCACATCATATTTCTCTTATTTTGATTTACGGAAAATAAAAATGTATAATTTTTCTTTGATTTCAGACGTGATGGAAGAGAGCGAGGAGAGTGAAGAACTGAGTGAAGTGGAGGAGGAACATCATGTCAAACCTGGAGAAAAACCTTTGAGTTGCTCAAAGACTAAAAAGACATTTATAAAGAAAACAAGAGCCAAGAAATCTACAACCTGCACTCAGTGTGGGAAGAGCTTCACATACAAACAAAATCTTGAGCGTCACATGAGAATCCACACCGGAGAGAAGCCGTACTCATGTGATCAGTGCGGGAAGAGATTCCCATACAATCAGAGTCTCGAGATTCACATGAGGATCCACACTGGGAGAAGCCGTTCACATGTGATCAGTGCGGGAAGAGATTCCCATACAAACAGAGTCTCGAGATTCACATGAGAGTTCACGCCGGAGAGAAGCCGTTCACATGTGATCAGTGTGGGAAGAGTTTCACAGCGAAATATAATCTAGAGACTCACATGAGGATCCACACTGGAGAAGCCGTTCTCATGTGATCAGTGTGGGAAGAGTTTCACACACAAACATGGTCTTGAGAGTCACATGAGAGTTCATACTGAGAAAAGCCATTCTCATGTGATCACTGCGGGAAAAGATTCCCACACAAACAGAGTCTCGAGATTCACATGAGGATCCACACCGGAGAGAAGCCGTTCTCATGTGATCAGTGTGGGAAGAGTTTCACAACAAAACAAAATCTAGAGCTTCACATGAGGATCACACCGGAGAAAATCCCTACACATGTGATCAGTGTGGGAAGAGTTTTACATACAAACATGGTCTTGAGAGTCACATGAGGATCCACACCGGAGAGAAGCCGTTCTCATGTGATCAATGCGGCAAAACATTTTTTAGTGCTTCAGCCCTGAAGGCACACCAGGCAGTTCATATGAAGGAGAAGCCACATTCATGTTCTGTGTGTGGAAAGAGTTTTTCACAGCTGCAACATTTACATAGACATGAGAAAATACACACTGGTGTGAGAGAGTACATGTGCTTTGAGTGTGAGAAGACTTTTATTACAGCAGGCAGTTTAAACGTGCACCAGAGAATCCACACTGGAGAAAAACCTTACAAGTGTTCACACTGTGACAAGAGATTCAGTGTGTCTTCAGATCTGAAAAAACACAAGAGGATCCACACTGGAGAGAAACCGTACAAGTGTTCACACTGTGACAAGAGATTCAATCAGTCAACAGATCTGAAAAAACACGAGAGGATCCACAGCAGAGAGAAGCCGCACACGTGTGTTCAGTGCGGGAAGAGTTTCTCTTTTAAAAGTCACCTGAAGAAACACATGAAGATCCATGCAGTGGAGAAACCACCTCACCACAGTCTGAAATCACTGTAAGTAGTTCATCTTTATGTGCTGAGCAACAAAGTTAGTTTGCTTATCGCCATGATGAGCGGCAGGACAGTTTGTTGGTTGATTGGTATCTGCTTGGAAAGTTTCTAATTTTAATTTTATAATGACTAATCTAAGTCATTATAATGAGAATTTTTCTGATTATTTTTAATTGGATATTTACATTTTTGTAACTGTGAGGGAAACATGCATCCATACTTTTTCCTGCTGACGTCACATGACTGAAACAGATAAATAGAAAGCAGCGCTGCAAAAGCGGGTCAGGCTCTCTGTAATCAGACGACGAACGGAAAGAGCGCCAGAAGATTCACACTGAAAACAGACAACACCGAAGTCCTTCACTACGGACGATGAACCGAAAGAGCGCCAGAAGATTCACTGGAAACAGACAACACCAAAGTCCTTCACTGAAGATCCTTCAGAGGACTACGGAAACAGACAACATGAAGTCCTTCACTACGGACGATGAACCGAAAGAGCTCCAGAGGATTCACACCGGAGACAAACAACACTGAAGTCCTTCACTACGGACGATGAACGAAAAGAGCACCAGAAGATTCACACGGAGACAAACAACACCGAAGTCCTTCACTACGGACGATGAACCGAAAGAGCACCAGAAGATTCACACCGGAGACAAACAACACAATGTCTTCCAGTAAAGAAGAGAGAGAGATTTGTCTTGTTTGTTTTCTCTTTTAAACACTTTTTTGTATTTGCGTCAACTGATTGATTAAACTCATTACTCCTTTTATTAACCACTCATTGTTTTGTCTGTTTTCATTTTCTTTGATTCTGCTTGAATCAAAATTAATTTCAGTTCTGAAAGCCATGAAGTAACCTATTATGATTACTTTTTGAGCTTTCCATGTTTTTTATTTCTCAGTAGAGCTTTTAAATGCCTAATAAATTACATTTCACCCCCATTGAATGAGATTGATCACTGAGTGACGTCACTGCTCGCGCCGTCCCTTCCCTCTTTCAGTTTCAGCATTGAGTCCTCTGAGGTGAGTCGAGCTGTTTGCAGTATTTCTCATATTTACACACCATCACACACACTTAATACAGTTTGATGAAGTGACAGGTTCATTTCAGTATTGTTCTCATCGGGCACAGCGCTACTTGAGTGTCTTTTCTGCCGCATTGTCAGTTAATTGTCAGGTTTTACACCCTGTCTACATTGGATTTGTTGAGTCACCGAAGGTAAACGTAATCTCTATTCTATTTCTGACATATTCAAGGCAATTCTACTTTCAACAACAAGACAAATGGATCTGGAACGTCTGCTTTAACGGACGCATCTGGTGTCAACGTGGTTTTAGAATGTTTTACACCATATGTTTTGCAGGCCCACTTTCAGAAATGTTGCCTCCAGTGCAGCCCCACTGAGAAATGCAGCTTTGCTTTATTTAATCAGCGTGTACAGCACACATCTGAAACTCATGCAGAGTTTAGCTTTAACTACCTGGAACTTTCTTATAAACCTGAAGCCCTTAATTAGCGGTTTCAGACGGGCTTGATTAGGGTTGGAGCCAAACTGAGCTGAGTTTGAGACCCCTGATCTACAGTCTCGTTCTCTCCTTCAGCTGCTTTTCTTTCTGCTGCTGTTTTTAGTCCTACAGCTGGATGCCTTGAACATCTGAAGGCCTTTAAACTTCCTGCTGAATCTTTCCAGCTCTTTGTCCGTATGTGTCAGGAGGTCTAAAGAGAGATACAATCGCAAAGTAAATCTAAAAGCACTTAAATTAAAATCAGTAAATCAGTGAGAGTGAAAGAGGGCCGTTTCTCACCTGTCCTCTGGATCACAGCAGACAGCATCATGTCCTCCTCCACTTCCTTGATTAAGAACACAACACATACATCAATAAGTCAAGTCAACTTTATTTATATAGCGCATTTTACAATGCAGATTGTTTCAAAGCAGCTTCACAGTGTTAGCAGGAAAATAATGCAACATAATTTGATTCGGCTGTACAGCCGCTCTGGAGAAAACGGTGTTGTTATCAGCTCATTTCAATTATCATATAGTGTCAACGCGGGCAGATCAGTAATTTAGTTGATATAGTTATTTTAGTTTAGTAATTACATTTATTTGGATATTTAGTTGAAAATGGATATTTAGCATCCCCAACTGTGCAAGCCAAGCCAAAGGCGACATAACACATGATTATCACGTGACCTGCGGAGGTCAGGTGACCTCTGACCTCTGTCTGTCCAGATCCAGGCTGCTGATGATGTCATTCCTCTGCTGGATGATTGACAGCAGGTGTGACATGAGCTGATGTTCCTGCTGTCTGTCATCGGAGCTCCAGTCTTCCTCTGGACAATCAAACACTTATCAGAAACTATAAACTACAGACACTTTACACGCAAATCATTTCTGGATTCGGTCAACCGGACTGCGTGCCTCACAGAGGAGCGAGTCCGGTCAGTGTTGAACTGCATGAAATTCGTTCATAGGCAGGACAGCGGTCCCACTGAAATTCTTTCAGAGGCTCCTGGGGCATATGGGGTCTGCAGCTGCGGTAATGCCGCTCGGATTGCTTCATATGAGACCACTTCAAAGCTGGCTTCATGACCAAGTCCCAAGATGGGCGTCCCTAGAACAGATGTCCAGGCATGCTGTGGTCTTCACGGATGCCTCATCCACGGGCCACATACAACGGCATGCAGTTTCTGAGTGTGTGGACGGGTCCCCAACTGCTTTGGCATATCAATTGCCTAGAGTTACTGGCAGTACGTCTCGCCCTGGGCCGCCTCAAAAAGCCGCTACAGGGCAAGCACGTACTGGTCTATACTGACAGCATTGTGGCCTTTGCATACATCAACCATCAGGGTGGTCTACACTCCCGTTGCATGCTCCGGCTCGCCCGACATCTCCTACTGTGGAGTCAGAAGCATCTGAGGTCGCTTCGGCCATTCACATCCCAGGTGCGCTGAACCAGACAGCCGACGAGCTCTCTCATCAGTCGACACCATCCGGGAGAGTGCCGACTGATATGGGACCTTTTCGGAGCCGGGCAGGTAGACCTGTTCGCCTCTCCGGACTCGACCCATTGCCAGTTGTACTATTCCCTGACCGGGGGCACCCTCGGCATGGATACACTGGCGCACAGCTGGCACCGGGACCTATGCAAATATGCGTTTCCCCCAGTGAGCCTTCTCGCACAGACACTGTGCAAGGTCAGGGAGGACGAGGAGCAGGTCTTGCTAGTTGCGCCCTGTTGCCCAACTGGACCTAGTTCTCCGAACTCACACTCCTCGCAACAGCCCCTTCTTGGCCGATCCCCCTGAGGAAGGATCTGCTTTCTCAGGGGCGGGGCACTCTATGGCACCCGCGTCCAGACCTCTGGAAACTCCATGTCTGGTCCCTGGATGGGACACGGAGGTTCTAGGTGGCCTGCCACAGGCAGTGGTAACGCAAAGTGCCCATTCTAGTGTCAGCTTGCAACACCACTCCCGCCCTCTGGGCCGGGTACGTGCATCTGTTTTCTCCAGTTGTGTTCCCTGGAAACTAACTTGCTAACCTGGAAACTAGTTGCTAACACTGTGAGATCCTCCGTCACCCCTTTCGGTGTCAGGCGTTGCGGCCCTCTGATGCCAGGCCTGCACCCGTATGCTTGTGGAACATGTGTGTAGACTGAGTTTTCATATGTAGCGGTTCCCTAACGGCAACCCCATATGTGTATTCTTCCATGGTACTGTTCTAAGTCTCAATAGTCTTCAGTTCTTTAAAGAAAAATTGTCTGAGTCGAAGTTCCAGGTCTTCAGGAAAATTAACTTTATTGCAGGAAACAACAAAGTGAGATGCAGCTGTTCATCTGACTCTTTCATGGTAAAACTTCATGTCTTATGCATTTTCTTATCGTCTTTCATCCAATTGATGCTCTTCCATGTATCTTTTTCTTTTTAACTCCACCCCACAGTTTCGCCACAATTAGACGCACACTTTGTCACGTACCATACATATTGGTGGAAAATCCCCGGCTTTCTAACTTTTTTTAAAAGCTCTCATATAACATTCATAGGACAGTTTCCCAGCGCTTCACACCAATTTATGACAGGTTCCCAACGCCCCTCACCAGTTTCCCATACAATAAATATAGTCTTCCCTTGTTTTTCATATTTTGATGGACAACAGACCTTGGTCTTTAATATACGGCCAAGGCCTCCCTACAACACAGCTGAGGCCTACTGAGCCCTACTGAGGCCTACTAGAAAATGAATTTCCTCCACACATCCCCCCTTTGGGACTAGATCTATGTCCCACACCTATGTTCCCTTACCCGAGTATGTCCTCATAAGTTCAGCTCTCTTTCTGTTAAACCATCTATGGCCAAACTTTAGGCCATCCGTCCTCCTATACTTCCTGGCCTTCCTCATGTGGACACACTCTGACTGGAGAATGAGACCAAACATCTCCCCCCTTTTTTGGCTAGAAGGAAGTAAAAGATCTCATCTCGCTAACTAATGCATCCATTAGGGGGCACCATTGCATTAAGCCATTCAATGAACCAGTGTATTGTACATGTTTCAGTAAATCATCATTTCAGTGAAAATTCTCCAGTGATTATACCATGAGTAGATTATATTTTGTCCCACGTTGCCAGAGGAACTCTCAGAGACGCTTCCGGTGGTCTGGAGCGCTATCTGGGTTGACTCCACCGTTGCCAGGTGTACTCTGGTCCTGCCTAGAGTTCTACCTGGTGATGGGGCTGACAGCGGGTTTTTAAATCACCAGTAGAGTCTAGCCCAGTTGCTAAGCACTGAGGTGCTCGTCGATTCCTTCTTCTTCTTTTGGCTGTCATGAGACTTTACAGCATATTTCAAAATACAGTAGATTTGAAAATACTTTTTTTTAAATATATATATATATATATATATATATATAAAATCCTTCAACTCATTCCCTTAAAGTCTGGTTGCATTATTTCGTAACACGGACAATGACCTGCTTCTGACCCTTAATCGTCCCCTCTCAATTACAGTTAAGAATATAATGAGTATAATGGGTAAAAAATAAAGTGTGGTATGGGAAGGGGCCTCTTTTTTTTAAAATAACAAACAAAACCCCTTCTAACTTCCTGCCTACTCTACCCTTTTTCTAGCATGCTTTCTATTTCCCAAAATAAAATACACAGTGGGGCTAACGCCCTTTCTTTTCAAAAACATTATTCAAATAGTAAAGTAAAATGAAAATAATAAAGCACCCCTTCCCTTTTCTCCTGGACCCTCTTACAGGAATTCATCCAGCTCATCCAGGCCCGGACCTATAGGGTACACTCCAGAATTGGCACCAATATCCACTCCTGATTTTGTCACAGATACATTAATCATCTGTTTGGCAGCAGCGTTAGCCGGCATCGATCTAAGAAAGGGTACAACACAACAAAACAACAAAGCAAAAATGCCAAGTGCTATTACAATTATTATTCCCACCTTTATCAACCAATCTTTCCATGACCTGAACACTGAGTCAAACCACTCTCCCACTTTCCTTTGGCTGCCTGCATTTTCCGCAACTTCTTGCCTGAGTCCCTTCAACTTCTTCATGGCTCTAGTAAACGCTCCATTCGGGGCTGTATTATTTGGGATGAAAGTACAACAGTCAGCTCCAAACATTACAACCATACCTCCTTTTCGGCCAATAACCAATTTAGTGCTTGCCTATTTTGCCATGTCATTTTGCTTGTATACTTAAGTTGGTGTCCTAACGCATCTAGAGCCTGATCTGTGTAGTTAATAAATCTCTGCTGATTATAATATATGTAATTTATCCATTCTGCATTTTTATTTGGCGTTATCCACACAAATATAGACTCAAATCCAGAAGCTACTTTGTCTCTTGCCTTATATTTATGGGGTATCCTCTTGGCTGTCCAATTGCATCTAATTTCACATTAGGGTCTGGTTCATAGGCTCTTTTGTTCTATGCTTCTTATCAGAGGGCTTGTCCAGCTTTTCAGATGTGTTTTCTTCATTTAAATCCCAATCCATTATCCCCACTTCCTGGGCCAATCTTACCCTAACACATAAACCTTTCCACTCTTGGGTAAAATCGCCCGTAATTTCTTTCCCCACAGAGCCAGAAATAGTCTGCTACTGCTTCACTTTGGCTCTCCAGGGTTCTATTAATGGAAAATGCAAGGTCGCCCTATTGCAGTCCTCATGAGTTTGGATCACTTTTATATCACTATTTACGGTCGCCGTTGCATATATTATACTCAAGGACTTGTACACATGTGAATCATTATACATATCTTTATCTAAGTGCCAAATAATGGAACATTTACCTCTAAACTGTCCAACATTCACGTGGCCTTTGGTTTTGTTAAAGCACTCATATCCCAATGACAGATCTATTACATAGTTTTGGGGTGTTTCTCTTTTCTCGGATCTACCCTAACATCCAACTTTTGACATTCATCTCCCCACCCAGACTGGTAGTAGTATCTCTGGTAATAGGGATTCCCTAACATGGTCAAACATTCTGCTGGACAGTATGGTGTGTCTTTCCTGGCTACTGTACAATACTCTGAATAAAATTTTGCACAATGCATGCTATCATATTGGTTTGGCAGTACTGTTAACTTCTGTAATGGTAACAGAGCGCATAGCAGACAGGCATCCTTGTTTACCTCCTTGGCAGTGTACTCCGCCCACTTGTACCATTCATTATGATGGGCAATGTCTAACAGTTTTTCTTGTCTCATTTCTATATCGATGTCATATTCTATTTCTGTATAGTTGTCGTCAGCAGCTTTAACCCACTCCCAAGATCTCTTTTTAATCTGATTGTATGCTACAGTACCTTGTTCTTGTTCAGTCACATTAAGAGGGTTCACTCCAGTCAAGGTCTGGTATGTCAATGTCTCCAAGGTCGGTCCCTGGGGTGCCCACGTCCGGGAAGTCGATATCTTGTAGGTCAAGCGTGGAGAATTCCTCATACCTTTGCGGTACCTCTGTTGAGGGCCCTGGTTCTGGAGAGGATTTCTCTGAGGGTTCTGGTTCTGGGTCTGAGGGTTCTGGTTCTGGGTCTGAGGGTGGCACTGCAGCAATTGTATCAGCGACATGAACAGTGCCAGAGTCACCTTCCTGTTCTGCTTCCACTGGAAGAGGTAACCCATCCTGTGTGTGCATTTCATCTCTCGTTTCAGTTCTTTCAGCAACCCTAGAATGAGGTTCATCAACATCATTATTTTCCCCTGCAGGCACCATATCCCTTCCATGTTCTTCTTGGGCCTCTTGCTCTTGAACCCTCCACTATCTGCATCATCCACTGGTTCGTTTCTTCTCTCTCGCCTCAATCTCGGTACTCGGGTACAGTGATTTAAATGATACCACGTAGTACTACCTTCTATGCTCGCTTTGACTGTAACCGCGGCAACGCGACTCCGCCAAGTGGCGCGTTAGAGGAAATTACTCAGAGCAGCAACAATCACGTGATCTCTGTCTCGGAGGATGAAGTTCGGAGAGCACTCAAGCGTGTGGACGTCAGGAAAGCTGCCGGGCCGGATGGTATTTCAGGTCGTGTTCTGCGGTCCTGTGCTGATCAGCTCACCGGGTTGTTTACATCTATCTTTAATGAGTCCTCACTACATCTGTGGTCCCCACCTCCTTCAAAAATCCACCATCATCCCTGTCCCTAAGAACAGTAAACCCTCTTGCCTAAATGACTATCGCCCAGTGGCTCTCACGTCTATAGTCATGAAGGTCTTTGAGAGACTCATTAAAAACACCATTTGCGCCTTCATTCCTGACACTTTGGACCCTCTTCAGTTTGCCTATCGTCCCAATAGATCGACTGAAGATGCCATCTCTCATGTCCTCCACTCCTCCCTCACTCACATCGACAGCAAAAGTGGGAACTACGTAAGACTGCTATTTATTGACTATAGCTCAGCCTTTAACACCATAGTTCCCACCAAGCTAACCTCCAAACTCCTGGATCTCGGCCTGAATCCTTCTCTCTGCCACTGGATTGAGGACTTCCTCACTGGCAGGCCTCAGGTGGTGAGAATAGGCCAGTCCACCTCCACCTCCATCACCCTGAGTGTGGGAGCTCCACAGGGCTGTGTCCTGAGCCCCCTGCTCTACTCTCTCTACACGCATGACTGTTTGTCCACACACAGCTCCACCTCTATCATCAAATTTGCTGATGATACTGTTGTCCTGGGCCTCATTTCCAACAACAATGAGACGGCATACTTGGACGAGGTGGAGCATCTAACATCATGGTGCCAGGACAACTGTCTCTCTCTGAATGTTGGCAAGACCAAAGAAATGATTGTGGACTTCAGGAAGAGACAGCAACGGACATACTCCCCCCTCATGATCAGCGGGTCACCAGTAGAGAGTGAGCAGCTTCAAGTACCTGGGAGTAAACATCTCCGAGGACCTGACCTGGACTGCTCACATTCAGACACAGGTGAAAAAAGCCAGGCAAAGACTGTACCACCTGCGCCAGCTGAGGAAATTCAGGGTTTCACCAGCTATCCTGAAAACTTTCTATTTAGGGGCGATAGAAAGTGTTTTAACTCAGTGCATCACAGCGTGGTATGGGAACAGCACCAGTCATGACCGCAAAGCCCTGCAAAGAGTAGTGCGCTTATCCGAGCGTATCTCAGGGTCAGCTCTCCTGTCTCTGCAGGACGTCTACACCAAACGCTGCAAAGGTAGAGCTACCAAGATCATCAAGGACTCTAATCACCCTGCAAACCCTCATTTCACGCTGCTACCATCTGGTAGCGCTTCCGAAGCCTGATGGCCAAAACTGAGAGACTCAGGAGGAGCTTCTTCCCCAGGCCATCAGACTCCTGAACTCAGTCACTTAACATCACGTGACTTCACTTCAGGATAAACATCGATACACTGACATTGCACTGCACTTTCTGTTCTCGTTGTTACTGTGTAACAACCTGTCATAAACCTGTTTGCACATTATACTCTTTATACATTTGTTAACCACATATTTATAAGTCTACAGTTTACTCACTGCAAAGTCTACTTCAATTATTTTATTCCACTTTATCCTTATTTGTTACCTTTTTTTCTCTTGACTTGATTATTTATAATTCTACAGATATAGACATATATATATATATATATAGAGAGTATTTTTTTTTATATCCTATTTCTATTATAATTTCTTCCTTGTGTTTTTAACTGTGAATTTGCACTGTCCATGGAGCGGACCTGTTTACATTTCACTGCCGGTTGTATATTCTGTATATAACTGTGTATGTGACAAATAAAACTCTTGAATCTTGAATCTTGAATCTAACACAGTTTGGCTATCCAGTAAATGAAACCATCGATCAACCTCTATTTTACTGTGCTTTTCAATGTATCTTACTGCGAAGACGGCACCGCATATTTCAGCTTTGACTGCTTCTCTTTTTTGATCTAATGGTGACAGCTTTGCTTTGGACTCAACCAATCGAACTTGGACACCTTCTTCTGTCTCCCACCTGAAGTACACCACAGCTCCATAGCTCGTCACTTCCATCAGAAAATGTTACTCCCCAAGGTTTCTTAATCCAGTTGGCTGGTGTGAGGCTTCTATAGAAGGTGATCTTGCTGTGGCAGACATATTCCTCAAAGAGCTGAATGGCTTCTTCTCTCAACTTTTCAGAGAGTGGCTTGTCCCAAGTGTCTCGGGTCAGACATCTGCTTCCAGCTTCCTGAAATGCTTTTCTTACCAGAATGGCACACTTTTGCTTTGCAGGTGTGATGAGACCTATTGGATCATAAAGACTAGCGACTTGGCTTAGCAGCTCTCTCCTAGTTAGTGGGTTAGGAGTTTTCCCTTTTTGAAAAGTTGATTGAGGTCATTGGATATAGTTTGTCTTCTTCAACTAGGTATCCGACTCCCTGGGCTTTATTATCTTCTCTTCTCACTTGGTTTGGGAGAATAAGTACTTTTCCCACTGATGATTTAGCAGTTTCTGGTACATGTTCCTGCCTTCCACTTTGGCCTGACCGAACCCATGGTTTGAGGATGAATCCACCAGCTTTGAGTATTACTTCAACCCCTTTGGTGATCTCGTCCAGCCTTACTTTGTCATTGCGGGAAGTCAAGATATCATCAACATACAAATCCTCTTCCAAGATTCTATGCTCCTCCTTCAGGTGAGCAAACTCTGGTAGCTTTGCCGTTTCTCTCATGGCCAGTTATGCGATGCACCCTGCTGGTCGGTCACCAATGTTAACTCTGGTAATGGCATACTGTTCAATTTTTCCATCTTCTGTGTCTCTCCACAGAAATCTATGGAGGTGCATCTCTAGGTCTTCCAACCATACAGAATTGTACATTTTTTTTAATGTCACCAAGGGCTCCATGCATGCTTCTCCTGAACCTAAGAAGGACTGCCCGGATTGGATTGAGAACATCAGGCCCCTTCAGCAGTAGGTCGTTCATGCTGTGTCCCTTGAACTTTTGACTACTGTTCCATACGAGACGCACAGGTGTTGTCACAGAATGTGGGTTAGGTGCTACTAAGTGACTTACATACCACACTGGTCCTTTCCTGTTAGCAATGGTCTCTGCAGTGAGTTTCTTTGCTACTCTTCTTTCTACCATTTCATGGACTTGGGCTGCATATGCTACCTGCCACTCCGGTTCTTTCTTGAGTTGCTTCTCTGTCCTTAAAAAGTGGCCTCCACTTCAATCCTGTTGTTAGGCAGAGAAATTGGGTCTTCAATCCAAGGATACTTTGTGTCCCAGTGAGGTTCATCACTATGTTCATCTGATTTAACATAGGTAAGACCTTTATTTATGACTTCCAATTCTCTTTCTTCACTTAGAGTCATTTCCTTGCCTCCTGGTTGGCAATGGCCACACTGGCATCCTCCGCACTTGGGTTCACATGCTGCTCCAATGCTGTCCCATTTCCACCACTCTAGAAACTCTTTGCCAGCAACTTTGGTTTCAGCTTTGAACTCTTGTGCTTCTGTGATTTCTTGATACCTTACTGCGGACGCGCTCATGGATCGAGCAAAGTGTGTTTCAGATTTGTGCATAGCCATATCTATCTTTTCAAAGAGATCTGGATGTGCTTCACCAACAGTCCTTCCCAGTGGGCCTTCCCATAAGACAAGGTCTCCAATTACCTTCACTCTTTGAGGAGCAAGTCTTCCCTCACGGTGACTTATCAGCAGTTCAATGGTTTCTGGTCTTTTCAAATCTTCCAGTTTGATTTCTGGGAAGAATCGTTTGAGTTGCTCAGGCTTGACTACTTTGTGTACCATGGCAATTTCATCCAACCCATACCCATAAAGTTCATGAGCTCTTTCTGTGCCTATAGGCGTCTTGACCCTCACTCTAAGGAAGTATCTTCTGGTCTTAACTTTCATTTTCATTCCCCCAACTCCATGAATGATTAATGAAATCTCTTCACTCCTCAAATGTAACCTTCTGGCAGCTTTGTGAGTAATATAGTTTGTGTCGGACGCCAAGTCTATCAGGGTCCCGATCTTTTCTCCTGCATTGGCAGTTACTTCTAATAGCATTAAAATCACAGGTAGCTCTTCTAGTGCACTTAACTCCATCCCTCCAGATTGATTCATTCCAACACAGCTTGTTTTTGCAGTTACGTTGGTAAAAGTTCTTCTGAATTTTTCTCCCATCTCTGGTGAGAGTTCAGATATGAATTTTTCTTGTTCCTCTGTGAACTGGTACTTCTTCACATTAGACTTTACACCTTTTCCTGCCTCACTTTTTTTGAAGTCCCCCTTTAGGCACAGAAAGAAATTATGATCTGGAGAGTTACTCTTCTTACAGTCTCTGTTTCTACACGAATAGATATCTTTACATTCACCATCTTCATCATGACATACCAGGCACCTCTTGCATGCCCCCAGCTTTTCCACAGCGTCCAGCTTCTCACCAGGCTTCAATTCCTTAAACTTCTTGCAGAAGAATATCTTATCTTGGTGCTTTTCATCACCACAAACAACACATCCACCTTATCTTGTGATCCGTGTGGAAGCATACTTTTCTGTCCAAAGAGGTTTCTTTTCTGGCTTTTCACTTCTTTTCACTTCCTGCTAATTGCTCTAATTTCTCTAGAATTTCTTCTTGTGTTTTCAGGAACTTTAAAAGGTTGTCAAAGTGATTGTCTGGAGTGACGCCGTTTGCTGGATTGACCATGAAAACAAGCCAATCTCTTTTCATGTTGTCAGGTAACTTACTTTCTATCGATTTGATTACTAGAGGGTTGTTGATGGCTCCTGTGTTACCAAGCTCTGTAAAGTCATCTGGGGCCTTCTCTATACTTTGGATGAAGTTAATTGCCTTCCTCGGTTGATTTGCACTTGAAATGGAGATTCTTTCCAAATCTTCAATTATTTCCAAGGCAATTGTGGACTTATTTCCATACCTGTTCTCAAGCACTCGGAATATGTCTTAAGCAGTGTTATAGGTAAACAAACGTCTTCAATGCTGTCCAGGAGTTGGATATTTTTTACCTCTACTGAACTGTAAGGTCCAGCTGATTGGCCCAACGTAGGAATCCAGCAGCTGGTCGAAGGACTTCTGCGTGTATGTCTTTTCTGGCGCTTCTAGAAAAATCACTTTAATTTATTAAAATGTGAAGATCCAATTCAAAAATCTGACTCCATGAATAATTTTATCTGACTCCAATTATTTGTAATTTTGTTGCATTTGTAATTTAACAGCTGATCATAAGTTTAGTTGTGATTTAATTTAGATCATTGATTTTCTTAGTATCTCTTAATTGCAAATATTCGTTTCCTCCATGGGACCGGAGTCGCTCAGAGGATAATGCTCGCGATTATAATTACATTACCTCACGGACGCAAATTAGTCAGTTCTGATATTACAGAGGATTACAGAGTGAACTATTTTACCTTTAAGTGAGTTGCACATGCTCACTCATAACAGAAAGTGTAATTTTAGCAATAGTCACGAGAGCTGTAACTTGTTAATACCAGTGACAGCCAGAAATCAGATTGCCCCTCATGCTTAGCGCCATGCTCCGGTCATGGGGTCCTCGGTATGAATCTGCCCTGACAGAAAGATTTACGGAAACTCCTACAAACTCTCCGCATACGACACTACTTAAATAAAGGAATTTAGACTTATACAAGATAAATCAAGATTAATGTTTATTATAGCCAGGTAAACATATCAAATAAAAGAATTTAGAAAGAATCCATAATACACAACTGATCAGCATACAATATAAAACATCATTCTAAAAACATAAAAATAGTTTCCAAGAGTCATTGTTACCTGGCAATAGAGACACACTTCAACAGCGTGGGAAGTTCTGATTACAGATGCTTTCCATGAGTGGTCTCCCCATTCCCTTTAAATACTCAACCAGAACAAAAGAACAATAAACATTTAGCACCCAAATATTTATGCAGCTTTTGGTTGAAACTTTTCTCGTGACCAAATGGTCACACCTATCTTTGGGGATGACAGCAAATGTTTATCAAAAGATCTTTCTGAGCATCTCCCACACCAGGGGAACAAGCTCTGTTGTCTTTATTATGACCTGTTCCTCTGATGTGGGAATGAAACCTGTTTACCAGAAACACCAAAAGTCAAAGAAACACCTTGTGGCAGTATCTGTGAGATTTGCATGATTGTGTGGTCTCCGAGGCAGGAAGAGTGAGAGGGTCAGAACTCGGCAGGGGAGGAGATAAGATTGAGTCTTGTTTTTTCTTATTCAGATGAGTGAAGTTTTATTGTCTTAGTGCAGCTTAGATCTCTTGAGTTTGCTCTCAGGTGAAATCCATTCTTACAGTTCCGCCCTTGGTCCCTTGGAGCAGATTCAGAGCAGTCTCCGAGGGGCCATCTTCAGGGATTTCTTGAAGTTTGCTTTACAACTGCACTTTCCGTAGAGCTGGTACCTGTAATGGGCTGAGTGCGATGGCCATGTTGGTTGATGTGCGCATCGTTTGAAGAAGACATCTAAAGTAACAGCACTGGCAGAGTGTGAAGAAGATGAGCACGCTGGCGATGGCACATCCACGGAACATCCAGTCCCACCATGTGTAAGCATAACGTGCTGAGCGGGTAGAGGAACTGGACAGGATCTCTGCAGTCTTTTTCACCAGATTTGCTTCCACTTGTGCTTGGTTGAGATGGTATTCCGTCTGCAAGATAATTTCTTGTACTAAGTCCATTGTTTTTACCAAGTCCTGTGTGCTTTGTTCATAGAAAGTGTCCTCCCACCAGGGAGAAATGTCTGAGTCCATGGGCACCCTTCCCAGGATGTTTATCTGACCCATCGTAAAGTCCTCTTTCACTTCTAAACAGAAGGTGTGGTTTGCAGAGCAGGTCAGACCTCCGTGAGGTGAAGGAATTCATCTCGCTGACGACGCACCACTGTGTGTGAGACACTTGAACAGCATCAGAATGACCATGCAATGACTGGACGTTAACCAGCTTAGAGTCATTAGAAGAAAAAGGTTGTAACGTGTTGCAAGTGCAAATAATATAACTTGATGTTTCATGACAACAGGTGCGTGTGGTAAACAAGGTTTCAGTGCCCTTCAAAGTCATATACCCCGTAAGATGGTCCCATTTAATGATCTGATCCTTTACTACAACACCAATAGAGCGTATCGCGGTGGAATCTAGGTAAACCTGATCTGGGTGGATTAAAGGGAAAGTGGCAAAGAACCCAATACAGCCAGTACATTCATTTCCAGTATACATCATTAACGTTGATAATAATTCAGAGTAATTAATATTCTTCATTTTCTCTGATGCAAGCCATCTATGCAGGTCTAAAATTTCAATAAGATCAATTAAAACATGCCTAGGTGTTTTATGGAGACGAAGATCTAAAATCTCCTGTCTTGCTGCAGCAAACAAATCTTGTGCATACAACCTACAGGCTAAGTCATGCTCGATGGTACGGGTCTGATTGAAAATTGTCTGGCTGGTCGTCAGAAGCGCCTGCGCTCGGATCTGACCGCTTTGATAATATTCTCGTTACTATTAGTGATGTGTTGGAAACCAGTGGCCACCTGATTTGCCAACCATGTTGAAAATTGAGATTGACCTGTTATTTTGTAGGTGTTGGATATAGAATTGACTGAACCAAAAAGGCCTGCTATATTTCCAAGCAGGTCTCGTTTAGTATCTGAGCAGGTGGAATTTGGACTGCAAGTCTATTTTTGTAATCAGAAACTAAATCATCGACGCGTGACTGTAGCCATGTGTATGTTTTGTCATTAATGTTACAGTGTTTTACATAAGCAGACAAAATATTAGAGATGTTATACGTCACATGTGTTATCACAAGGTTGACATCATGAAGCAATGTCTTATTTACATTTCCTTTGATCAGACCACCTGGAGGGGTGGGATGTAATTTTGGACACTGTGTGGGTTTCTCGTATCCACAGGTAGTCAAATTAAAGCAATGGTGTAAAGTCCATGAGCAATTGTGAGGGCTAGTAAAATTGTCCATATTTGCTTCACATTTTCCCACACAGTATGTTCCTTCTTTCCGACTAGTCCAAACAAATGTTTTTACATTGTTATTAGATGCCCTCTTTGTTAGATCAAAAAGAAGCTCAGTAAACTTTAAATGTGTATGGTTATGTGTTGTTGTGTGTGTGCACCTATATGTGGTAGATTCAAGATCTTTAATGAAGTAACATTTTTTGGATCTGTGCCATAATTGTTCTTCTCATAAAATGTGTACATCCTACCAATTTCTGAATCTGGGTACATTTTAAGTTGGTCCCAGGCCGTAAGATTATGGTGAATTTGTGGTGCATGTGTGTATCCGGTAAGGTTTTGGTATGGGAGATGGGTAGAACCTGTATTACAGCAGATTTTTGTGGTGCAATTTGGTTCCGGTGCTAATCCGGGGGGCCATGTGACTATTTCTTTGTATGTAATTGGAGTGTAAGATGTGAATGGTCCCTTGGTATATTTCCATACCCATCTCTCGCATCCTAGGGTGTGTGTGAGTGTGATGCGTTGTCCCAATTCGATGCAGGTTGGTCGGATACCACCCTGGCATCCGGCCTCCATGGAATTGCAGTTATCCTCCTGAGAAGAAAGAAGATCATATTTAACTCACTGAACCTTTGAATGGTTTACACTGGGACATGTGGTACCATTTCAATTTTCCTCTGATTTTCACGGCCACACAACTGTTACAAACAGCGTTAATTTCATAGGGCCCGTGCCATCTAGGGGAAAATGCATTTTGTTTCACAAAGACGCGTACCATAACCACATCTCCTTCTGAAAATTGTTTCAGAGATTGGGTTAAATTGCGCATCATTTGACAGGTCTGACTGTTGTTGTTTCAGTACAGCCTGTGTGTGCAACACCTTCAATCTTTCTTGCAGTTTCACCAACACAGTTTGCTGAGTTGCAAGCATGAGAGGCCCCAGGTCTGCTGGGAAATTTCTGGATCAATGGGCAACTTCATCACCCTTCCAGTCATAAGCTCATATGGGCTAATGCCTGTAGCTTTTGATGGGGTTGCTCGCAACACAGTCAGAGCTGTGGGTAAGGCATCAATCCACCTGTTTTGGTGTTGTGCTATCTGTTTTGCAATATTTTCTTTTATGGTGCGGTTAGATCGTTCAACATTCCCTGAACTTTGTGGCCTATATGGAATATGGAATCTTTGCTTGATGTTTAGCATTTTGCACATGTTTTTCATCACTTGTCCAGTAAAATGAGTCCCCTGATCGGATTCAATTTGAATTGGTGCCCCCCAAAGAGGGATGATTTGGTTCGCCATCACACGTGCCACAGTATTTGCCGTGTTATTCCGAGTGGGAATTGCTTCAACCCATTTTGAGAATTTATCAATTATCACAAGGCAATATCGATACCCCCCTTTGGCACTGGATAGTGGACCAATGAAATCCATTTGTAAGGACTCCCAGGGTCCTTTCGGTGGTTCTGGCCTCACGAGGTTTGTTCGGCCGTGTTTTCCTTGGTTGATGGTAGCACACACCACGCAGGTGTTGCACCATCTTTCAATGTCAGCTGTCATTCCCTGCCACCAAAACTGATTTTTTATCAACTGCGTGGTTCTTGTCGCCGATACATGCGCATACTCATGGTATAATTTGATTATTGGTTTTGAAGAGCTTCTGGAACGACAAATTTTCCATCTCGAATTACTATGCCTTCAATTACATTCACCATCTGATCCTGCTTCAGGTGCGGTACAAGCTCTCCATTAGAGACCCACAGATCTTGTTGATACTGTTTGAGGTCAATGGGGGTGACTTGGACAGCACTTGCCACAGAAGCAGAGGGTGTCTCTTTTTCCCACTGGTCGCCGTTTACTGCGGCCAGCTTAGCCAATTGGTCAACAACGTTATTGTTTCCCTCATGCACATCAGGGTTTTTGTTGATGTGCGCGCACTTTCACAACAGACATGGGGGTTCTCGCGCTTGTATTGCTTGCCATATTGACGTTATAGTGCTGAAATGTTTTATAGGCGTTCCGGCGGAGGTGAGAAATTTTCGCAACTGCCATTGGGCCATAAAATCAGTTACAACACCGAACGCGCATACCGACTGTCTGTATACACGCAAAAGCGGTTCAGGGTGTGCCTTAATCGCTTCTAGCAATGCAATGAGTTCGGCTTCTTGCGCGGATATGCTAGATGGTAATTTAAACAACAATTGTTGTCTCGCATCCGTTTGGGAAGATGGGAGCCCACACAGCACATCCAGCATAAAAATGACCATTCTGACAGAATCGGGAACCATCTATGTACACAGGTGCTTGGCCTGGTAATGGCTGGTCATGCACAAGGCTTTGTGCCTCTTTGACAGGCTGACATGTGTGTGGATTTCCCTCAACATCCCCGAGCAGATGCGGCAAAAATTCGTGTGTTTTATTGTAATTTCACGCGCTTGAATGTCTGCTATCCATCTCGCTAAACGTTGGGAGGAAACTCCCTTTATTCGACCCTGTAGCAGCATTCGTGACAGGCGTGTGCATGGTATGTACAACAACAGGTTGAAAACCGACAATGGGTTCTGTTATTTTTAGCATCCAATGCACCGCTAGCACATGCTGTGTACATGGGTCGAATCCTTGCTCGACCAGAGATTTCTTACGGCTGTAATACGCGATTGGGACGCAGTCTTCCCCATGTTCCTGAGCTAAGACTCCGCTTAGTGTTATTTCATGCGTGTCTACCTGAATGTGGAAAGCTTTGGATACGTTGGGCAGTCCCAGGGCAGCGCGGAGCACAAAGCGCTGTTTCAAATCGCTAAAAGCTTGTTCGTGTTCGTCAGTCCATTCAAGGACCTCATTTGGTTTTGTTTTTCCTTTTAGAAGAGAATACAACGGCGCAGCGGTGTTTGCAAAATCAGGGATAAACTCTCGAAGATAGTTTGCTGTTCCTAATACTTTTGCAGCGAGTTTAAAGTATGAGGTCGAGGCAGTTCGGCAATGCATTTCTTTCTATCGTCTGTTAAGGCTCTGTGGTTTTTTGCGTCAGAGTGTACCCTAAATAGTGTACCTCTTTTAGTGCAATTTGGGCTTTTTCTTTGTTCATTTTAAAGCCTGCGTCACCCAACCTATGCAAAACGTCATCAACCAGCTGCAAGTGGTTCTCAAGTGGTTCTTCTGTAGCTATCAGAATGTCGTCTACATAGTGAACGACCTTGCCATTCCCTAGTAAGGGACTGAGCACATCTGCCACAGCTCTGTGAAAAATGGCTGGGCTGTTGTGAAGGCCCTGTGGCATTCGTTCCCATGTATACTGCATTTGGTTTACAGTAAATGCTAGTTTCCATTGGTCTTCTCGTTTAACTTTAAGAGACCAGAAACCATTTTTGATGTCAAGCACTGTGAACCACGAAGCATTGGTTGAGACTTGTGATAAAATAGTAGCTGGATTTGCTACTATTGGTGTCGCTTTAAGGTAAAACTTTGTTGAGACGCTGATAATCAATGCACAGACGCCATTTACCATTAGGTTTTGGCACTGGCAGACACGGGAGTTTGTGGTTGAACTGCATCGCCGAACTATTCCTCTTTTCTCAAGCTGTTGTACTATCTCATGAACAGCGACCTCTGCCTCTGGCTTGATGCGGTATTGCTTTTGCGGGGAGGGCTCTCCTCGATGCATACCTCAAAGTCAACAAGGCCGCAGTCGTGTTCATGATCAGCCCAAACATTGCTGTGTTTGCTGATGAGAAGTTGAATTGGATCTGAACTGGAGATGGACATAATGCTTGCATTGCCTTTAGGCAAGCATCTCTTTGTGGTTTTATTTGTTTGTAGTTCAATTTGTTTTCAAAGCAATGAATGACAAATCCATGCTTTCTCATAATGTCCATTCCCAGCACAGTTCCTTCACTATTCTCTGGTAAATACCAGAAATGTTCTGTTAGCACTACCATGCCCAAATCGAGTCTCACTGGTTTTGTTTGTGTTGCGGTCATCAAAGTATCGCCTATACCTTTAATTTGAATTGTTCTCGTACTTAGGGTACCGGAAGGTTCGTACAAGAGCAGGCGGCTCCAGAATCAACGAGAATATTAACTAACCGGCCTCCAAGATTAGCTCGTATTTTGATGCGGTTACCGCTGGTGACAACGCTTCCTATAGCGACGGAGGCCACGCACCCCTATTGGGGTTCGCTAAATTTCGCTAACAGGGCTGCGAGCTCTGTCTGCAATTTATTATACGGGCTCTCTTGGCTCGTTGTTTTTCTTCAGTTTGCTTTAAGCTGTTTTCTGAATTATCCTTCCTGCAATCAAATTCCCTAAACGCCTGAGAATGTCACTGTCATTTTTAGAATGCATGGTTTGATTGTTTTGCGTTTCAATCTAAGACAGTTCTGAACGGTATGATTGATTTTCTTGCAATACTTACAACGAGGCGGTATCTGAGGTTTAGGATTAGGATCTCCAACACCTTTTCCTTGGCCAACCATTGTGTTGTTGCAATGGAACGAGCTTTGTTTTGTTTTAGTCTGGCCTCTATTTTGGAAGCCCAATCCACCAATGACCGGTAGGTATTCTCTGGTGGATCGGCTCCGTGAGCTAATGCCTGCTGTATATGGGAACCGGCGTTATTTTTCAGGAGTTGTAGTAAAACTTCCTGATCGCGCTGTGCATCTTCTAACCCTGAATGCTCTTTGTAGGTCACCCATAGGCGCTCAGCATAAATTTCAAACGGTTCTTTATTTGCCTGTTTTATTTCTAAAATTCTACTCCACTCAGCGTGCGTTGGTCCCCTTAACTCTAATAGAGTCCCCCTCAATCTTTCATACACATCGTTTTCGTCCTCATCTTCCTGTTTGACTACAATTTCTCCACTTCTCAATTCACGGGCATTTTGGTTTTAACTCGTCTGGAATAGTAAGGAGAGCTACTTGCCAAACATCCCTGATCTCTAATTTGTACACTGATGCCTGTAACATTAAGTTGTCCCAGTAGGGTTGGAACAGGCCTTTTCGGGCATCATTCCCACAACTTCTTTGTGTTTGGTGCATTCTTCGCAAGTTAAAGGGCGGCTAATGGTAGTGACTTCATCATCTGCATTTTTCATTGTTTTAAGCACAGCAATGTTCACTGGTTTCGGTGAACCGAGCCTGATTTAATTCGAGTCATTATGGGACTACGTTGTTTTCGGCACCGGGCCTATTTTCCTCATTCGCGGTTTCTAGGAAAACTCACGCTCTCTCAGGTCAGATGGCCTTGCCTACTGCTTGATAAAGCTGCAATGTCATCATCGCTGTCGCTATATATCTCGCTACCAATTTTACTGTTTATCGCCGCGACTTTTACCGCAGATACAGGAAATCCTGCTGATTCGCAACATTCTTTGAGCGCAGATGTGTATTCTTTATCTAATCGAAACTTCTTTTCAAGCTTTTTCATTTTCGATTCCATCGCGTTGCCCTGTCTTGCCCAAGTTTGTTTATCATATACAGATGCTTCGACCTGTGCTCTTAGCTTTTTTAGCTCGTCTGATCGCTGCGTTTCTAGCTCTTTTATGTTTGCTATTACGCGTTCGTTTTCTGTAATAGTTGTCAAATCGTTTCGACGTAACATATAGACGATCGCGACCAGAATTTTCTTAAAAGGAGCTTTAGTTTCTAATTTTCGGCCCTCTGTATTATACCAGGCTAAAATTTGATCATTGCTCCACTCAAAATCTACTCCTTGTTACGCAAGCATAAGCTAAAGAGAAGATCTTTAATTTGTACTCCAAGAGTGTCCATTACCTCCTTATCTACACTCGAACTACCATTTCCCTGACAAGCCATGTTGTTTTCTAATAATCTTAAACACCACCGGATTTCTACGGTCTCCGGTCTAATGTGGGTATACCGACCCGTTCTACAAATGTGTTTATATTGGGTGTGCCTAGGTTTTCCCTCAACACTTTCTAAAAGGTAAACAAAAATGAACTTACCAGGACATTTGTAGACAGAAAAGTAGAACCTCAAACCTCATGCTCACTCGGCTTGGATCTGAATTGTCGCGCCAAAAAGGCGTCACTTCTCCTGAGACTGGGAGATCACGGAGGGCAGTCACCACTTTGTAAGGTCCAGCTGATTGGCCCAACGTAGGAATCCAGCAGCTGGTGAAGGACTTCTGCGTGTATGTCTTTTCTGGCGCTTCTAGAAAAATCACTTTAATTTATTAAAATGTGAAGATCCAATTCAAAAATCTGACTCCATGAATAATTTTATCTGACTCAATTATTTGTAATTTTGTTGCATTTGTAATTTAACAGCTGATCATAAGTTTAGTTGTGATTTAATTTAGATCATTGATTTTCTTAGTATCTCTTAATTGCAAATATTCGTTTCCTCCATGGGACCCGGAGTCGCTCAGAGGATAATGCTCGCGATTATAATTACATTACCTCACGGACGCCAAATTAGTCAGTTCTGATATTACAGAGGATTACAGAGTGAACTATTTTACCTTTAAGTGAGTTGCACATGCTCACTCATAACAGAAAGTGTAATTTTAGCAATAGTCACGAGAGCTGTATCTTGTTAATACCAGTGACAGCCAGAAATCAGATTGCCCCTCATGCTTAGCGCCATGCTCCGGTCATGGGGTCCTCGGTATGAATCTGCCCTGACAGAAAGATTTACGGAAACTCCTACAAAACTCCATACGACACTACTTAAATAAAGGAATTTAGACTTATACAAGATAAATCAAGATTAATGTTTATTATAGCCAGGTAAACATATCAAATAAAAGAATTTAGAAAGAATCCATAATACACAACTGATCAGCATACAATATAAAACATAATTCTAAAAAAACATAAAAATAGTTTCCAAGAGTCATTGTTACCTGGCAATAGAGACACACTTCAACAGCGTGGAAGTTCTGATTACAGATGCATTCCATGAGTGGTCTCCCAGTCCCTTTAAATACTCAACCAGAACAAAAGAACAATAAACATTTAGCACCCAAATATTTATGCAGCTTTTGGTTGAAACTTTTCTCGTGACCAAATGGTCACACCTATCTTTGGGGATGACAGCAAATGTTTATCAAAAGATCTTTCTGAGCATCTCCACACCAGAACAAGCTCTGTTGTCTTTATTATGACCTGTTCCTCTGATGTGGGAATGAAACCTGTTTACCAGAAACACCAAAAGTCAAAGAAACACCTTGTGGCAGTATCTGTGAGATTTGCATGATTGTGTGGTCTCCGAGGGCAGGAAGAGTGAGAGGTCAGAACTCGGCAGGGGAGGAGATAAGATTGAGTCTTGTTTTTCTTATTCAGATGAGTGAAGTTTTATTGTCTTAGTGCAGCTTAGATCTCTTGAGTTTGCTCTCAGGTGAAATCCATTCTTACAGAACCAGTTGGCTCTCCCTGCTTTTGTAGACTTTCCCAGTCTTTCTTCCATCGGTGGAAACTTCTTTTACACCCACTGAACTTGGGTAAACTGGTAGGCTTTATTCTCAGTGTTGGTTATTGGTGGAATTGTGGAGCTGGCATAGATATTTGTGGTTCTCTTGCTCGGTCTCTTTCATCTTCTACTACTCTTTGTGCTATGATGAACGCCACCTTCCTTGCGTCAAGGTTGTTGCTGTACACCTTCAATTTCTTCACTCTAGTTTCCAGACTGGATTTCTCAGTTTCTGGAATCCACATTTCCCAAACTACTAGGCTTGTAATTGCACCTTGGATCATACCTTTTGCATCTCCCAGCTGGAACTCATAGCCATCTCTGTTTACAGCAATTACAGGTATTGAAGCAGCTCTATCACAGGCTGTTTCCGCCTCTTGGATTACAGTTTTCAGCTCATCTTTACCATATCTTGACCATAGGTTGGACAGGACGATTTTCCTGACCTCTTCCAATCTTATTTCACATTCATGGTTTTTTTTTTGAAATCAGCTTGCTGCTGCTTTCCAAGTTCCACCTCTTCATCACTTGCTGTGTCAGCTTCAATATCTGCCAGTAGACCAGCTCTATATTCATTGTTTGTCTCATTGACATTCCTCGCCTCAGAGACGAACTTCTTGAACTTCTCTTGTAGTTCACTTTTTGTCATGTGTTTCGCTGACCTGTTGAGGAAGTTTGCTTGCTTGGTGAATGCACTTTTAGCTAAGGTCCTCTCTTGTTTCAGCAGCTTTACTGCTTTCCCGAAAGCTTCCTCTGCCATCGTGAGATGATTTCAGATGATTCCCCTCTGCGTTGACAACTTTTTAATACTTGTAGGCCTTTAATCCTTCTATTATCATTGCCAGGCTGGTTCAACTGGTTTTCAACTGTCAAGTTCTCTAGATCTTTTTCAGCTTTTGCCCAAACTTGAAAATGGCATGCAGATCTTGAAGTATGCAAGGACAACTCATTGTGACTCTACTTAGTTTTATTTCCTTTTGTTTGCAGAGGTATTGGTAGTAGTTGCAATAGGAAGTAGCAATTTAAGCCATGCAAGTAGGTGTTTGACACAAGTAGGTTGAAAACCTTTAAAAAGGTAAATCAAACAAAGCATTGACATAGATTAATACAAATACAGATATTATTTAAACAACATCATACGCTATCATCATCAACTTACTTCAAAAACTTTAACTCACATCAAACAAATTATAATGTTGACTTCAAAGTACAATTTTCCAACTCAAGTAATCGTTCACCACAATTCACATAAAGCTTAGCATCAATCAGTATTTCAATCAACTTCAACAAACAAGAAACACAATACTGACATTTTATATCTTTTAAAGTTGCTAGTTTACACTAAACATACTTAAAGTAGACAATGCTCATACCAGTTTGCGTCTTCAAGATTGCATTTTAGCTGAATGTTAAAGTTCTTTGTTCCTGAAGAGACCTTCAAACATTTCCACCTGTTTGTACTCTGAGAGGTGTCCCACTTTATTGTTCCCCCTGGAAACACAACACACTCTATAGGTTCCTACTCAGTCACCAAACTGCACTGCCCTCCTCAGGAATATAGAGGAAAAGTCATTTCAAGTCAAACATTTTTGTCTGACTTAACAATAAGAGAGAAATATGATGTGAGAGGACATACAAGTGATGTAATAGACAACTGCTATGAAACCGGACGTTTTTTACTATAGATAACTTTTATAATTTATGAGAAAAACAACTTTATCAGTAATTATAAATTAGTTTTTGGACAAATGATGCGTTTTTCCCCGTCAGACATTCTGGAAAGTCCATTATTTGATGCTGTATGACTGGAGGAACTGTAAGAACAACATGAATGTTCTCCAGCATCATGAATGAATGAAGAATAAACACCAACCTCTTTGTTCTTCAGGATCTTCAGTGTGTTTCATTCTGCAGGTTCTGGATCACTCGTGTTCTCACTGTCCTCTTTAATAAACTCAGTCTCTGCAGATTTCAGCTCTTCCTGATGCTCTGATGCTCGTCTTCACCTGTAGCCTGATGGGAATATTCCAGCATTTATTGATCAACTGATGTGGGAGGAGCTTCACTGATGATGTAACTACTGTGGGAGGAGCTTCACGGATGATGTGACTGATGTGGGAGGAGCTTCACTAATGATGTGACTGCTGTAGGAGGAGCTTCACTGATGATGTGACTGCTGTAGGAGGAGCTTCACTGATAATGTAACTGCTGTAGGAGGAGCTTCACTGATGATGTAACTGGCGTGGGAGGGCTTCACTGATGATGTGACTGCTGTAGGAGGAGCTTCACTGATAATGTAACTGATGTGGGAGGAGCTTCACTGGTGATGTGACTGATGTGGGAGGAGCTTCACTGGTGATGTGACTGATGTGGGAGGAGCTTCACTGATGATGTGACTGATGTGGGAGGAGCTTCACTGATAATGTAACTGCTGTGGGAGGGGCTTCACTGATGATGTGGGAGGAGCTTCACTGATGATGAACTGACTGAACTGCAGGCTGGTTGGAGGAACTGATCTGCCAAAATCAAAAATATATCAATTACTAAGTTAGTTTTTATTGAGTCAAAGACCAGATGTCAGATGTTAGTGTCTGCATCAAATTTAATTTAAAAGTGATTTTAGGTTCACATAGAAAACCATTAAATGCAAGTAAACCATTTTAATGTTTCAAACATCCTTTGTGAAAATGTAATAATATAGGCCTAGGTTAAATAATGTTAGCAGAGCATATATAATGTAAAAATAACAGCATAGCTCTTCTGCCCTGTACTTAATAAAATATATAAAAGATTAAGAGATCATAATACATTTCATTATATTTCAAATGATTCAAATCTTCTTGGGTAAATAAGTAAAACCGTGGTTTGAAGGATAGAGATTAGATTTAAAATGACAATGAAAGAGTATTTTGGGGCTGTGCTAGGATCCTTAAATACGGTGTTTGATTCTTGCTCTAAATGTGACTCAAAATATTGTTTTGCTATATAAGCCCATTGCTTTATTTTATCCATATGATAATTGACACGTTTAATAATTTCTGTCTGTCTTTTGCAAAGCAGTTGATGCTTATTCACACATTTCTAATTCTAACATTATTCTGTTTCTTTATTAAAATAAGGGCAAATATTACAAAATGGTAAAGAACTGTAAGAAAAGCATTTGAAATCAAAATAAAAGCACATATTTGTAGTCAACAATTACCCTCGGTCTGTTGACAGCAATGAAATGAGCTTTAAGTGTGAATTACAGGAGATGTGAAGCCATCATCATAATAAATGAGGTGAAAACAGGAACTATTGAGATGAAATAAAGAGTCTTTTCAGCAGCTCTGTTAATATTGATGAGCCTCAGACTATCAACACTCATTCAACAAGACATTCAGGATCATTCACACATTATTCCAGTCAGGATATGTGACAAAAGACTATTAAACTGCTCTACTGAAAGACAATACTGTAATATCTCACAATATGACATGGATAAAACATCAATAATACAAATACAAACACCAATGACACACAGATAAATAACTACAGCAGGATAATATCTCCATTGTTGGTTTCAACATTCAGTGCAACATTTTGAGTTTTGGCACCTGAACTGACTTGTGTTGTGCACAGATCACATCATTAGAAATAAGTGTGAGCAATGTGTAAATGATGACAAATGTGTTGTAGTTGTGTTTAACTGTTGCCTGCCTGTGTTTAGCGTTTGGAAACATAAATGGATCACAGTGCAAAATGTGTTTTAGTGAGTGAGAATGTTTAGTCTTTAGTCAGTTTAATAGTCTTTTGTCACATATCCTGACTGGAATAATGTGTTTGTAAGAGCAAACAGTCAGAATAAAGTGAGATGATCTGCTGATGATCCTGAATGTCTTGTTGAATGAGTGTTGATAGTCTGAGGCTCATCAATATTAACAGAGCTGCTGAAAAGACTCTTTATTTCATCTCAATAGTTCCTGTTTTCACCTCATTTATTATGATGATGGCTTCACATCTCCTGTAAATTCACACTTAAAGCTCATTTCATTGCTGTCAACAGACCGAGGGTAATTGTTGACTACAAATATGTGCTTTTATTTTGATTTCAAATGCTTTTCTTACAGTTCTTTACCAATTTGTAATATTTGCCCTTATTTTAATAAAGAAACAGAATAATGTTAGAATTAGAAATGTGTGAATAAGCATCAACTGCTTTGCAAAAGACAGACAGAAATTATTAAATGTGTCAATTATCATATGGATAAAATAAAGCAATGGGCTTATATAGCAAAACAATATTTTGAGTCACATTTAGAGCAAGAATCAAACACTGTATTTAAGGATCTAGCACAGCCCCAAAATACTCTTTCATTGTCATTTTAAATCTAATCTCTATCCTTCAAACCACGGTTTTACTTATTTACCCAAGAAGATTTGAATCATTTGAAATATAATGAAATGTATTATGATCTCTTAATCTTTTATATATTTTATTAAGTACAGGGCAGAAGAGCTATGCTGTTATTTTTACATTATATATGCTCTGCTAACATTATTTAACCTAGGCCTATATTATTACATTTTCACAAAGGATGTTTGAAACATTAAAATGGTTTACTTGCATTTAATGGTTTTCTATGTGAACCTAAAATCACTTTTAAATTAAATTTGATGCAGACACTAACATCTGACATCTGGTCTTTGACTCACTAAAACTAAGCTTAGTTATTGATATATTTTTGATTTTGGCAGATCAGCTCCTCCAACCAGCCTGCAGTTCAGTCAGTTCATCATCAGTGAAGCTCCTCCCACATCAGTCACATCATCAGTGAAGCTCCTCCCACATTAGTCACATCATCAGTGAAGCTCCTCCCACAACAGGCACATCATCAGCGAAACTCCTCCCACATCATCAGTGAAGCTCCTCCCACAGCCGTCACATCATCAGTGAAGCTCCTCCCACATCAGTTGATCAATAAATGCTGGAATATTCCCATCAGGCTACAAGTGAAGACGAGCATCAGAGCATCAGGAAGAGCTGAAATCTGCAGAGACTGAGTTTATTAAAGAGGACAGTGAGAACACGAGTGATCCAGAACCTGCAGAATGAAACACACTGAAGATCCTGAAGAACAAAGAGGTTGGTGTTTATTCTTCATTCATTCATGATGCTGGAGAACATTCATGTTAGGAAGATTCAAGCACAAATGTCCAGTAAAGAGAGGTTGAGAAACTTTCATATTGATTGTCAACATCAGCTTTGGTTTGTATTTGGTTCACATTTTTGCAACCATGTTATCAAAATGTTGGACATGTCTCAGTATAGTTTACTCACAGTAAACAGTATCAAGTAAACAGACTTTCCAGAATGTCTGACAGGGAAAACATAATTTGTCCAAAAACTAATTTATAATTACTGATAAAGTTGTTTTCCTCATAAATTATAAAAGTTATCTATAGTTATAGAGATTATTTTTCTTACAGTAACTTTGGTAACAGGGTTGATTGACACTGAACAGTTTGTGTAAAAACGTCCAGTGTCATAGCAGTTGTCTATTACATCACTTTTATGTCCTCTCACATCATATTTCTCTTATTTTGATTTACGGAAAATAAAAATGTATAATTTTCTTTGATTTCAGGCGTGATGGAAGAGAGCGAGGAGAGTGAAGAACTGAGTGAAGTGGAGGAGGAACATCATGTCAAACCTGGAGAAAAACCTTTGAGTCGCTCAAAGACTAAAAAGACATTTATAAAGAAAACAAGAGCCAAGAAATCTACAACCTGCACTCAGTGTGGGAAGAGCTTCACAACCAAACAATGTCTGGAGCGTCACATGAGAATCCACACCGGAGAGAAGCCGTACTCATGTGATCAGTGCGGGAAGAGATTCCCATACAAACAGAGTCTCGAGATTCACATGAGGATCCACACCGGAGAGAAGCCGTTCTCATGTGATCAGTGTGGGAAGAGTTTCACATACAAACAGAGTCTCGAGATACACATGAGGATCCACACCGGAGAGAAGCCGTTCTCATGTGATCAGTGTGGGAAGAGTTTCACAACAAAACAAAATCTAGAGCTTCACATGAGGATCCACACCGGAGAAAATCCCTACACATGTGATCAGTGCGGGAAGAGTTTCACATACAAACATGGTCTTGAGAGTCACATGAGAATCCACACCGGAGAGAAGCCGTACTCATGTGATCACTGCGGGAAAACATTCCCACACAAACAGAGTCTCGAGATTCACATGAGAATCCACACCGGAGAGAAGCCGTTCTCATGTGATCAATGCGGCAAAACATTTTTTAGTGCTTCAGCCCTGAAGGCACACCAGGCAGTTCATATGAAGGAGAAGCCACATTCATGTTCTGTGTGTGGAAAGAGTTTTTCACAGCTGCAAACTTTATATAGACATGAGAAAATACACACTGGTGTGAGAGAGTACATGTGCTTTGAGTGTGAGAAGACTTTTATTACAGCAGGCAGTTTAAACGTGCACCAGAGGATCCACACTGGAGAAAAACCTTACAAGTGTTCACACTGTGACAAGGGATTCAACCAGTCAGTAAATCTGAAAAGACATGAGAGGATCCACACTGGAGAAAAACCTTACAAGTGTTCACACTGTGACAAGAGATTCAACCAGTCATCAGATCTGAAAAAACACGAGAGGATCCACAGCAGAGAGAAACCGCACAAGTGTTCACACTGTGACAAGAGATTCTGTGTGTCATCAAATCTGAAAAAAACGCAGAGGATCCACAGCAGAGAGAAGCCGCACACGTGTGTTCAGTGCGTGGGAAGAGTTTCTCTTTTAAAAGTCACCTGAAGAAACACATGAAGATCCATGCAGTGGAGAAACCACCTCACCACAGTCTGAAATCACTGTAAGTAGTTCATCTTTATGTGCTGAGCAACAAAGTTAGTTTGCTTATCGCCATGATGAGTGGCAGGACAGTTTGTTGGTTGATTGGTATCTGCTTGGAAAGTTTCTAATTTTAATTTTATAATGACTAATCTTTGTCCTGCTGACGTCACATGACTGAAACAGATAAATAGAAAGCAGCGCTGCAAAAGCGGGTCAGGCTCTCTGTAATCAGACGACGAACGGAAAGAGCGCCAGAAGATTCACACTGGAAACAGACAACACCGAAGTCCTTCACTACGGACGATGAACCGAAAAAGCTCCAGAGGATTCACTGGAGACAAACAACACCGAAGTCCTTCACTACGGACGATGAACCGAAAGAGCACCAGAAGATTCACACTGGAGACAAACAACACTGAAGTCCTTCACTAAGGACGATGAACCGAAAGAGCTCCAGAGGATTCACTGGAGACAAACAACACTGAAGTCCTTCACTACAGATGATGAACTGAAAGAGCTCCAGAGGATTCACACTGAAACAAACAACACGAAGTCCTTCACTACGGACGATGGACGAAAGAGTGCCAGAGGATTCACACTGAAACAAACAACACGAAGTCCTTCACTGCAGACGATGAATTGAAAGAGCGCCAGAGGATTCACACTGGAGACAAACAACATCAAAGTCCTTCACTGCAGATGATGTACCGAAAGAGTGTCAGAGGATTCACATTGGAGACAAACAACACCGAAGTCTTTCACTGAAGACGATGAATTGAAAGAGCGCCAGAGGATTCACACTGAAACAAACAACACCGAAGTCCTTCACTGCGGACGATGAACGAAAGAGTGCCAGAGGATTCACACTGAAACAAACAACACCGAAGTCCTTCACTACGGACGATGAACCGAAAGAGTGCCAGAGGATTCGCACTGGAAACAAACAACACCGAAGTCCTTCACTGCAGACGATGAACCGAAAGAGCACCAGAGGATACGCACTGGAAACAAACAACACCGAAGTCCTTCACTGCGGACAATGAACCGAAAGAGTGCCAGAGGATTCGCACTGGAAACAAACAACACCGAAGTCCTTCACTACGGACGATGAACCGAAAGAGCTTCAATCGAGATTCACATGAGGATCCACACCTTCACTACAGACGATCCTTCACTACAGACGATGAATTGAAAGAGTGCCAGAGGATTCAGACTGGAAACAAACAACACCGAAGTCCTTCACTGCAGTCGATGAATTGAAAGAGCGCCAGAGGATTCACACTGGAGACAAACAACACCAAAGTCCTTCACTGCAGACGATGAACCGAAAGAGTGTCAGAGGATTCACTGGAGACAAACAACACAGAAGTCCTTCACTACAGACGATGAACCGAAAGAGTGCCAGAGGATTCACAGTAAAGACAAACAACACCAAAGTCCTTCACTACGGACGATGAACCGAAAGAGCACCAGAAGATTCACACTGGAGACAAACAACACTGAAGTCCTTCACTAAGGACGATGAACCGAAAGAGCTCCAGAGGATTCACTGGAGACAAACAACACTGAAGTCCTTCACTACAGACGATGAACTGAAAGAGCTCCAGAGGATTCACACTGGAAACAAACAACACCGAAGTCCTTCACTACGGACGATGAACCGAAAGAGTGCCAGAGGATTCACACTGGAAACAAACAACACCGAAGTCCTTCACTGCAGTCGATGAATTGAAAGAGCGCCAGAGGATTCACACTGGAGACAAACAACACCAAAGTCCTTCACTGCAGACGATGAACCGAAAGAGTGTCAGAGGATTCACTGGAGACAAACAACACCGAAGTCCTTCACTGCGGACGATGAACCGAAAGAGCGCCAGAGGATTCGCACTGGAAACAAACAACACCTTCGTCCTTCACTGCAGACGATGAACCAAAAGAGCGCCAGAGGATATGCACTGGAAACAAACAACACCGAAGTCCTTCACTGCAGACTATGAACCGAAAGAGCTTCAATCGAGATTCACATGAGGATCCACACCGGAGAGAAGCCGTTCTCATGTGATCAGTGTGGGAAGAGTTTCACACACAAACATGGTCTTGAGAGTCACATGAGAGTTCACACGGAGAAGCCGTACTCATGTGATCACTGCGGAAAACATTCCCACACAAACAAGTCTCGAGATTCACATGAGAATCCACACCGGAGAGAAGCCGTTCTCATGTGATCAATGCGGCAAAACATTTTTTAGTGCTTCAGCCCTGAAGGCACACCAGGCAGTTCATATGAAGGAGAAGCCACATTCATGTTCTGTGTGTGGAAAGAGTTTTTCACAGCTGCAAACTTTATATAGACATGAGAAAATACACACTGGTGTGAGAGAGTACATGTGCTTTGAGTGTGAGAAGACTTTTATTACAGCAGGCAGTTTAAACGTGCACCAGAGGATATGCACTGGAAACAAACAACACCGAAGTCCTTCACTGCAGACGATGAACCGAAAGAGTGTCAGAGGATTCACTGGAGACAAACAACACCGAAGTCCTTCACTACGGACGATGAACCGAAAAAGCTCCAGAGGATTCACTGGAGACAAACAACACCGAAGTCCTTCACTACAGACGATGAACCGAAAGAGCCCCAGAGGATTCACACCGGAGACAAACAACACCGAAGTCCTTCACTACGGACGATGAACCGAAAGAGCGCCAGAATATTCACACTGGAGACAAACAACACCGAAGTCCTTCACTGGGACGATGAACGAAAAGAGCTCCAGAGGATTCACTGGAAACAAACCACACCGAAGTCCTTCACTACGGACGATGAACCGAAAGAGTGCCAGAGGATTCACGCTGGAGAAAAACAACACAGAAGTCCTTCACTACAGACGATGAATTGAAAGAGCACCAGAGGATTCACACTGGAAACAAACAACACCGAAGTCCTTCACTGCAGACGATGAATTGAAAGAGCGCCAGAGGATTCACACTGGAGACAAACAACACCAAAGTCCTTCACTACAGACGATGGACCGAAAGAGATAAACCACACTGAAGACAAACAACACAATGTCTTCCAGTAAAGAAGAGAGAGAGATTTGTCTTGTTTGTTTTCTTTTTTAATATTTGTTTTTGTATTTGCGTCAACTGATTGATTAAACTCATTACTCCTTTTATTAACCACTCATTGTTTTTGTCTGTTTTCATTTTCTTTGATTCTGCTTGAATCAAAATTAATTTCAGTTCTGAAAGCCATGAAGTAACCTATTATGATTACTTTTTGAGCTTTCCATGTTTTTTATTTCTCAGTAGAGCTTTTAAATGCCTAATAATCACTGGGAGATATCATTAGGAAGCATGGCATTAGTTTTCACTGTTATGCTGACGATACTCAGCTCTATATTTCTTCACGCCTGATGAAACTTACCAATTCACAAGATTAACGGAATGCATAGCTGATATAAAACATTGGATGTCTAGTAATTTCCTGCAACTTAATTCAGAAAAAAACTGAATTTTTAATTATTGGACAAAAAAACTCTGCAAGTAGTAACCTAGAATACTGTCTAACACTCGATGGCTGCTCTGTCAAGTCCTCGTCGTCAGTTAGGAACCTGGGTGTGCTCTTTGATACCAATCTTTCATTTGAAAGCCACGTTTCTAACATCTGTAAAACTGCATTCTACCATCTTAAAAATATATCTAAATTACGGCACATCCTTCGATGCAAAATGCTGAACAGTTAATTCATGCGTTCATGACCTCAAGGCTAGATTACTGTAATGCTTTACTGGGTGGTTGCCCTGCTCGCTTAATAAACAAACTCCAGCTGGTCCAAAACGCAGCAGCTCGAGCTCTTACTAGAACAAGGAAGTATGATCATATTAGCCGGTTCTGTCAACACTTCATTGGCTCCCTATTAAACATCGAATAAATTTTAAAATCTTGCTTATTACTTACAAAGCACTAAATGGTTTAGCTCCCCAGTACTTGAGCGAACTCTTAACTCTTAACGCATTATACTCCATCACGTCTATTGCGGTCTCAAAACTCTGGCCAGTTGATAATACCTAGAATATCAAAATCAACTGCAGGCGGTCGATCCTTTTCCTATTTAGCGCCTAAACTTTGGAACAGTCTTCCTAGCATTGTTCGGGAAGCAGACACACTCTGTCAGTTTAAATCTAGACTAAAAACGCATCTCTTTACTATGGCTTACACATAAAACATTATCAATTTCTATTACTCAAATCAGTAAATGATTGTCAGGCTGCATTAACTAGGTCAGCGGAACCGGGAACACTTCCCATAACACCTGATGTACTCGTTACATCATAAGAAGAATGGCATCTACGCTAATGTTAGTCTCTCTGTTTATACCGAGGTTTACTGCAGTCAGCCAGATCCAGGCGTATCCAGATCAGATGGTGGACCAGCGCCTGGACATGACCAACGCATCCCTGAAGTGTCTGCAGAGAACATGTCAAATAAATTCCCCGTAAATGCTGCATCGACACGACATCCTCATTAAACCCGTCTTGGCGTGGCGACTCAATCTCTCGAATAATCTAACAAATATCAATTTGCCTAATATGAATTAAGACCTGCTATGTTGCCAGAATTATAATCATACACTGTTTGTTCGTCGGCCAGAGGAGAACTGGCACCCCTGACTGAGCCTGGTTTCTCCCAAGGTTTTTCTCCATCCTGACCCTGAAGGAGTTTTGGTTCCTTGCCACCGTTGCCTCTGGCTTTTGGCTTGCTCAGTTGGGGACACCTAAATTTCATCTATATTCCCGATCTGCCCGCATTGACGCTATATGATACTTGAAATTAGCTGGATAACATCACCGTTTCACCAGAACGGCTGTACAAATTCTGTTGCATTATTTTACTTTTAACAATGTGAAGCTGCTTTGAAACAATTGGACTTGTTAAAAGCGCTATATAAATAAAGGTGATTTGATTTAATAAATTACATTTCACCCCCATTGAATGAGATTGATCACTGAGTGGCGTCACTGCTCGCGCCGTCCCTTCCCTCTTTCAGTTTCAGCATTGAGTCCTCTGAGGTGAGTCGAGCAGTTTGCAGTATTTCTCATATTTACACACCATCACACACACTTAATACAGTTTGATGAAGTGACAGGCTCATTTCAGTATTGTTTTCATCGGGCACAGCGCTACTTGAGCGTCTTTTCTGCCGCATTGTCCGTTCATTGTCAGGTTTTACACCCTGTCTACATTGGATTTGTTGAGTCACCGAGAAGTAAACGTAATCTCTATTCTATTTCTGACATATTCAAGGCACTTCTACTTTCAACGTCAAGACAAATGGATCTGGAACGTCTGCTTTAACGGACGCATCTGGTGTCAACGTGGTTTTAGAATGTTTTACACCATATGTTTTGCAGGTATTACAAGTTTCAGCTCCAGAAGTCATGAATCTTTGGTGTAATCTCACCTTAAACAAACGGCCCACTTTCAGAAATGTTGCCTCCAGTGCAGCCCCACTGAGAAATGCAGCTTTGCTTTATTTAGTCCTTCACTACGGACGATGAACCGAAAGAGCTTCAATCGAGATTCACATGAGGATCCACACCGGAGAGAAGCCGTTCTCATGTGATCAGTGTGGGAAGAGTTTCACACACAAACATGGTCTTGAGAATCACATGAGAGTTCACACCGGAGACAAGCCGTACTCATGTGATCACTGCGGGAAAACATTCCCACGCAAACAGAGTCTCGAGATTCACATGAGGATCCACACCGGAGAGAAGCCGTTCTCATGTGATCAATGCGGCAAAACATTTTTTAGTGCTTCAGCCCTGAAGGCACACCAGGCAGTTCATATGAAGGAGAAGCCACATTCATGTTCTGTGTGTGGAAAGATTTTTTCACAGCTGCAAACTTTATATAGACATGAGAAAATACACACTGGTGTGAGAGAGTACATGTGCTTTGAGTGTGAGAAGACTTTTATTACAGCAGGCAGTTTAAAAGTGCACCAGAGGATCCACACTGGAGAAAAACCTTACAAGTGTTCACACTGTGACAAGAGATTCTGTGTCATCAAATCTGAAAAAACACGAGAGGATCCACAGCAGAGAGAAGCTGCACATGTGTGATCAGTGCGGGAAGAGTTTCTCTTTTAAAAGTCACCTGAAGAAACACATGAAGATCCATGCAGTGGAGAAACCACCTCACCACAGTCTGAAATCACTGTAAGTAGTTCATCTTTATGTGCTGAGCAACAAAGTTAGTTTGCTTATCGCCATGATGAGCGGCAGGACAGTTTGTTGGTTGATTGGTATCTGCTTGGAAAGTTTCTAATTTTAATTTTATAATGACTAATCTAAGGCATTATAATGAGAATTTTCTGATTATTTTTACTTATATATTTACATTTTTGTAACTGTGAGGGAAACATGCATCCATACTTTGTCCTGCTGACGTCACATAACTGAAACAGATAAATAGAAAGCAGCGCTGCAAAAAAGCGGGTCAGGCTCTCTGTAATCAGGCGACAAGCGGAAAGAGCACCAGAAGATTCACACTGAAAACAGACAACACCGAAGTCCTTCACTACGGACGATGAACCGAAAAAGCTCCAGAGGATTCACTGGAGACAAACAACACGAAGTCCTTCACTACAGACGATGAACCGAAAGAGCTCAGAGGATTCACACGGAGACAAACAACAGAAGTCCTTCCACGGACGATTCACAAAGAGCACCAGAAGATTCACACTGGAGACAAACAACACTGAAGTCCTTCACTACGGACGATGAACCGAAAGAGCGCCAGAAGATTCACACTGGAGACAAACAACACTGAAGTCCTTCACTACGGACGATGAACCGAAAGAGCACCAGAAGATTCACACTGGAGACAAACAACACGAAGTCCTTCACTACGGACGATGAACCGAAAGAGCACCAGAAGATTCACACTGGAGACAAACAACACCAAAGTCCTTCACTAAGGACGATGAACCAAAAAGAGCTCCAGAGGATTCACTGGAGACAAACAATACTGAAGTCCTTCACTACAGATGATGAACTGAAATAGCTCCAGAGGATTCACTGGAGACAAACAACACTGAAGTCCTTCACTACAGACGATGAACTGAAAGAGCTCCAGAGGATTCACTGGAGACAAACAACACCAAAGTCCTTCACTAAGGGCGATGAACCGAAAAGAGCTCCAGAGGATTCACTGGAGACAAACAACACCAAAGTCCTTCACTAAGGACGATGAACGAAAAAGAGCTCCAGAGGATTCACTGGAGACAAACAACACTGAAGTCCTTCACTACAGGCGATGAACTGAAAGAGCTCCAGAGGATTCACTGAAACAAACAACACCGAAGTCCTTCACTACAGACGATGAACCGAAAGAGTGCCAGAGGATTCACGCTGGAGAAAAACAACACGAAGTCCTTCAATAAGGACGATGAACCGAAAAGAGCTCCAGAGGATTCACTGGAGACAAACAACACTGAAGTCCTTCACTACAGACGATGAACTGAAAGAGCTCCAGAGGATTCACTGGAAACAAACAACACGAAGTCCTTCACTACAGGCGATGAACTGAAAGAGTGCCAGAAGATTCACGCTGGAGAAAAACAACACCGAAGTCCTTCACTACGGACGATGAACCGAAAGAGTGCCAGAGGATTCACGCTGGAGAAAAACAACACCGAAGTCCTTCACTACAGGCGATGAATTGAAAGAGCGCCAGAGGATTCACACTGGAGACAAACAACACCGAAGTCCTTCACTACAGACGATGAATTGAAAGAGCGCCAGAGGATTCACACTGGAGACAAACAACACCAAAGTCCTTCACTAAGGGCGATGAACCGAAAGAGCTCCAGAGACAAACTGGAGAAACCATTCACTGGAGACAAACAACACTGAAGTCCTTCACTACAGACGATGAACTGAAAGAGCTCCAGAGGATTCACTGGAGACAAACAACACCAAAGTCCTTCACTAAGGACGATGAACCGAAAGAGCTCCAGAGGATTCACTGGAGACAAACAACACCAAAGTCCTTCACTAAGGACGATGAACCGAAAGAGCTCCAGAGGATTCACTGGAGACAAACAACACGAAGTCCTTCACTGGGGCGATGAACCGAAAAGAGCTCCAGAGGATTCACTGGAGACAAACAACACTGAAGTCCTTCACTACAGACGATGAACTGAAAGAGCTCCAGAGGATTCACACTGGAGACAAACAACACTGAAGTCCTTCACTAAGGACGATGAACCGAAAGCGCTCCAGAGGATTCACATTGGAGACAAACAACACTGAAGTCCTTCACTGCAGACGATGAATTGAAAGAGCGCCAGAGGATTCACACTGGAGACAAACTTTTGAACACAGGCGAAGTCCTTCACTGTAGGCGATGAATTGAAAGAGCGCCAGAGGATTCACACTGGAGACAAACAACACCGAAGTCCTTCACTGCAGACGATGAATTGAAAGAGCGCCAGAGGATTCACACTGGAGACAAACAACACCGAAGTCCTTCACTACAGACGATGGACCGAAAGAGATAAACCACACTGAAGACAAACAACACAATGTCTTCCAGTAAAGAAGAGAGAGAGATTTGTCTTGTTTGTTTTCTCTTTTAATATTTTTTTGTTTGTATTTGCGTCAACTGATTGATTAAACTCATTACTCCTTTTATTAACCACTCATTGTTTTGTCTGTTTTCATTTTCTTTGATTCTGCTTGAATCAAAATTAATTTCAGTTCTGAAAGCCATGAAGTAACCTATTATGATTACTTTTTGAGCTTTCCATGTTTTTTATTTCTCAGTAGAGCTTTTAAATGCCTAATAAATTACATTTCACCCCCATTGAATGAGATTGATCACTGAGTGACGTCACTGCTCGCGCCGTCCCTTCCCTCTTTCAGTTTCAGCATCGAGTCCTCTGAGATGAGTCGAGCAGTTCGCAGTATTTCTCATATTTACACACCATCACACACACTTAATACAGTTTGATGAAGTGACAGGCTCATTTCAGTATTGTTCTCATCGGGCACAGTGCTACTTGAGCGTCTTTTCAAGAGATTCAAGAGATTCAAGTTTATTTGTCATTACACATGTACAAGTACAGTATAACGAAATGAAGTTTGGAGCAAGCCTCCGGGCCGCAGCCTTTTCAGGCGCCGCCACACGCTCTCCAGAAATACAAGAATGCAGTTTAGCAAGCATTACATAGCAAACACAACAAAACATAACATAACATAGTACACATGGTCACGTGATGGGATTTTTTGTATGGAGTGGGAGAGGAGATAGATAAGGACAGGCAGACGGATGGAGGGGGGCTGGGATCGGGATCGGGTGTGTATGGTGCGAGTGAGTCTGAGATTGTGTTGTGTGAGAATGTTAGCCATAACTTCAGATATTTTCGAGTTCAGTTCTATGGTTTGTCCTTAAAGGGAGATAAGGCAGTGCACAGGGGAAGATAGCAGACCAAGCTGTCAGGCTGACCTCCCAACCGAGAGATAGGGACAAGTGAGGCAAATACAATTTTTTAATCCATTTGATGATCTTCGGTAATTTGTCCGGATCATAATCAATCAATCAGATCTGGTCCTCAGCACTCGCGTCCGGTCCGTGCAGTTTCCCTAAGCATTACGTCCAGCCTCATGGCCAGACCGGTTACAGTCTGTAAAAGTTCACCGATCTGACCCCCGATGGAGCCCACTCTTCCCTGCGTATCCGCAGTCCGGACTGCGTTATTTACGGTTCAGTTCCTCAATCTGTATCACTCTCTGATCTAATTCCTTCAAACGGTCACACACAACCCCGAAGCATTCCTTAATTTCCACAGACAGCGGCTGGGTGAATTTGCTTGCAGCTGTCTTACCAATCTTCCGATAGGTCAGGGCAATCCCAAAGCCAAAGAATAGGAACCCGCCATCAATAATCCAATCATGTATAAATCTTCTGCATCCTCCACGGACAGAGCCTCCAGGCACAGGACTTGCCAGTTGTTCCATGCGTCCATCACGTGCCCTGCAGCAAAGGTCCCGTCCGGGCAGGTGGGTTCTCCCGGGCACCCTTCCTTTGTGAGAAAATCCTATCGATTGCGCTGATTGACCAGTTAATCAGTTCCATTTCAGTATTTTCAGAGTCCAGCAAGCAGCGGGTCAGAGAGAAAAAGAAAAGACAAAATACCAAGCGCCAGAGCACAGCGGGAGCAGAGAGAAAACACGTCTGCACTGTATGAGACAGAACAAGGAAGAGCTGCATTGCGCATTGTCAGTTAATTGTCAGGTTTTACACCCTGTCTACATTGGATTTGTTGAGTCACCGAAGGTAAGCGTAATCTCTATTCTATTTCTGACATATTCAACGCACTTCTACTTTCAACGTCAAGACAAATGGATCTGGAGCGTCTGCTTTAACGGACGCATCTGGTGTCAACGTGGTTTTAGAATGTTTTTACACCATATGTTTTGCAGGTATTACAAGTTTCAGCTCCAGAAGTCATGAATCTTTGGTGTAATCTCACCTTAAACAAACGGCCCACTTTCAGAAATGTTGCCTCCAGTGCAGCCCCACTGAGAAATGCAGCTTTGCTTTATTTAATAAGCATGTACAGCACACATCTGAAACTCATATCCTGGAGGACCAACATCCTGCAGAGTTTAGCTTTAACTACCTGGAACTTTCTTATAAACCTGAAGACCTTAATCAGCGGTTTCAGACGGGCTTGATTAGGGTTGGAGCCAAACTGAGCTGAGTTTGAGACCCCTGATCTACAGTCTCGTTCTCTTCTTCAGCTGCTTTTCTTTCTGCTGCTGTTTTTAGTCCTACAGCTGGATGCCTTGAACATCTGAAGGCCTTTAAACTTCCTGCTGAATCTTTCCAGCTCTTTGTCCGTATGTGTCAGGAGGTCTAAGAGAGATAAAATCGTAAAGTAAATCTAAAAGCACTTAAATTAAAATCAGTAAATCAGTGAGAGCGAAAGAGGGCCATTTCTCACCTGTCCTCTGGATCACAGCAGACAGCATCATGTCCTCCTCCACTTCCTGATTAAGAACACAACACATACATCAATAAGTCAAGTCAACTTTATTTATATAGCGTATTTTACAATGCAGATTGTTTCAAAGCAGCTTCACAGTGTTAACAGGAAAATAATGCAACAGAATTTGATTCGGCTGTACAGCCGCTCTGGAGAAAACGGTGATGTTATCAGCTCATTTCAATTATCATATAGTGTCAACGCGGGCAGATCAGTAATTTAGTTGATATAGTTAATTTAGTTTAGTAATTACATCTATTTGGATATTTAGTTGAAAATGTTGTATCCCCAACTGTACAGAAGCCAAGCCAAAGGCGACATAACACATGATCTACACCAAACGCTGCAAAGGTAGAGCTACTAAGATCATCAAGGACTCTAATCACCCTGCAAACCCTCATTTCACGCTGCTGCCATCTGGTAAGTGCTTCCGAAGCCTGATGGCCAAAACTGAGAGACTCAGGAGGAGCTTCTTCCCCCAGGCCATCAGACTCCTGAACTCAGTCACTTAACATCACGTGACTTCACTTCAGGATAAACATCGATACACTGACATTGCACTGCACTTTCTGTTCTTGTTGTTACTGTGTAACAACCTGTCATAAACCTGTTTGCACATTATACTCTTATACATTTGTTAACCACATATTTATAAGTCTACAGTTTACTCACTGCACAGTTTACTTCACTTATTTTATTCCACTTCTTTATTCTTATTTTTTTACTTTTTCTTCTACTTGACTTGATTATTTATAATTCTACAGATATATATATATAGTACTTTTTTATTCTATTTCTATTATAATTTCCTCCTTGTGTTTTTAACTGTGAATTTGCACTGTCAATGGAGCGGACCTGTTTACATTTCACTGCAGGTTGTATATTCTGTATATAACTGTGTATGTGACAAATAAAACTCTTGAATCTTGATTATCAAATCAAAATGGCGCCGCTGTGTTTTGTGCGCCGTTCAGGTAAGCTCATGAAGACTGTGCTTTTATTTACTATTTTACTTTCTTTTACTCTCAGTTTTACAAACTTATCATCTGCATTGATCTACTACGACAGCAAAACTCTTTTGGACATTGGTTACCTCTACACTGGACTGTTTCAGAACACTTTCACCGATCCCCTGTGGCCATCTGAGATTCTTGAACGCCCGAGTTGAACAATGGACAGAGCCAGCGGCGTAGAACAAAAAGAAACACCGTGGGAAGCGTGCTGGTATCCGTAACAGACTGAGAAAAGGGCATTCAGACCTCCTCTCCCGAGCATTCTTCTAGCAAATGTTCAATCCTTGGATAATAAGATGGGCGATCTTAGAGCCAGGATAAGTTTTCAACGGGACATGAGAGACTGTAATATCTATTGTTTGTCTGAAACATGGCTCACGCCCGCGGTCCCGGACACAGCTGTGGCGCCCGTCGGAGAACTTCTCTGTTTTTGGATGGACAGAACAGCCGAGGCGGTAAATCCAAAGCGGTGGAGTGTGTTTCATGATCAACAAGAAATGGTGCGATCCAGGAACATCACCATTCTCTCGCGGTCCTGCTCACCTCATCTGGAACATTTAACAATCATCTGCCGCCCATTCTATCTGCCTAGGGAGTTTTCTGCGGTTGTCGCGACCGCCGTTTACATCCCACCGCAGGCAGACACAGCGCTGGCTTTATCTGGCCTTCATGATGTTGCCAGCGGCGTCATAAACCAACATCCGGCCGCGGCATTCATTGTCGCGGGCGATTTTAACAAAGCAAACCTAAAGAAAGTCCTGCCAAACTTTCACCAGCCGTCTCCTGCGCCCACGAGGAGCAAACACACTGGATCACTGCTACTCTCCGTTTAAGAACGCCTATAAAGCGCGGTCACTTCCAGCGTTTGGCAAATCGGATCATGCCGCCATTTCCTCACTCCCGAATACAAACAAAAGCTCCTCCAGGAACCCGGTGAGGCGGGAAGTTAAGCGTTGGTCACCCCACTCAGAGACCGCGCTACAGGCAGCTCTGGGCGATGTGGATTGGGACATGTTCGGCGAGTTCAGCTGGCGTAAGCAAGTTCACAGGCGTGGCGCTTTGCTTCATCAGCTTGCGCTTACAGAGCAAGCCACGCAAACAATAACAATAACGTCCTTCTCAAATCAGAAACCGTGGGTGGACAATTCAATCCATGCGGCAGTGAGCGACGCACTGCTGCTTACAACGCCGGTCTCCATTCAGGGAATATGAATGAATACAGATCGTCCTGCTATGCTCTCAGGCGAGCAGTTAAAGCCGCAAAACTCCGTTATAAAGACCGAGTGGAGTCTCATTTCCAACTCAACGACTCGCGGCGCATGTGGCAGGGTCTGAGGTCCATCTGCTCCTTTGGATCTAAATCCTCTGCAGAGGCAAGTGTTGATCCGTTGCTCGTGAGCGAGTTAAACTCTTTCTATGCTCGCTTTGACTGTAACGCGGCAACGCGACTCCGCCAAGTGGCGCGTTAGAGAAATTACTCAGAGCAGCAACAATCACGTGATCTCTGTCTCGGAGGATGAAGTTCGGAGAGCACTCAGCGTGTGGGCGTCAGGAAAGCTGCTGGGCCGGATGGTATTTCAGGTCGTGTTCTGCGGTCCTGTGCTGATCAGCTCACCGGGTTGTTTACATCTATCTTTAATGAGTCCCTCGCTACATCTGTGGTCCCCACCTCCTTCAAAAAATCCACCATCATCCCTGTCCCAAAGAACAGTAAACCCTCTTGCCTAAATGACTATCGTCCAGTGGCTCTCACGTCTATAGTCATGAAGGTCTTTGAGAGACTCATTAAAAACACCATTTTGCGCCTTCATTCCTGACACTTTGGACCCTCTTCAGTTTGCCTATCGTCCCAATAGATCGACTGAAGATGCCATCTCTCATGTCCTCCACTCCTCCCTCACTCACATCGACAGCAAAAGTGGGAACTACGTAAGACTGCTATTTATTGACTATAGCTCAGCCTTTAACACCATAGTTCCCACCAAGCTAGCCTCCAAACTCCTGGATCTCGGCCTGAATCCTTCTCTCTGCCACTGGATTGAGGACTTCCTCACTGGCAGGCCTCAGGTGGTGAGAATAGGCCAGTCCACCTCCACCTCCATCACCCTGAGTGTGGGAGCTCCACAGGGCTGTGTCCTGAGCCCCTGCTCTACTCTCTCTACACGCATGACTGTTTGTCCACACACAGCTCCACCTCTATCATCAAATTTGCTGATGATACTGTTGTCCTGGGCCTCATTTCCAACAACAATGAGGCGGCATACTTGGGCCGAGGTGGAGCATCTAACATCATGGTGCCAGGACAACTGTCTCTCTCTGAATGTTGGCAAGACCAAAGAAATGATTGTGGACTTCAGGAAGAGACAGCAACGGACATACTCCCCCTCATGATCAGCGGGTCACCAGTAGAGAGAGTGAGCAGCTTCAAGTACCTGGGAGTAAACATCTCCGAGGACCTGACCTGGACTGCTCACATTCAGACACAGGTGAAAAAGCCAGGCAAAGACTGTACCACCTGCGCCAGCTGAGGAAATTCAGGGTTTCACCAGCTATCCTGAAAACTTTCTATTTTTAGCGATAGAAAGTGTTTTAACTCAGTGCATCACAGCGTGGTATGGGAACAGCACCAGTCATGACCGCAAAGCCCTGCAAAGAGTAGTGCGCTTATCGAGCGTATCTGGGGTCAGCTCTCCCGTCTCTGCAGGACGTCTACACCAAACGCTGCAAAGGTAGAGCTACCAAGATCATCAAGGACTCTAATCACCCTGCAAACCCTCATTTCACGCTGCTACCATCTGGTAGCGCTTCCGAAAGCCTGATGGCCAAAACTGAGAGACTCAGGAGGAGCTTCTTCCCCCAGGCCATCAGACTCCTGAACTCAGTCACTTAACATCACGTGACTTCACGTCAGGATAAACATCGATACACTGACATTGCACTGCACTTTCTGTTCTCGTTGTTACTGTGTAACAACCTGTCATAAACCTGTTTGCACATTATACTCTTTATACATTTGTTAACCACATATTTATAAGTCTACAGTTTACTCACTGCAAAGTCTACTTCAATTATTTTATTCCACTTTATCCTTATTTGTTACCTTTTTTTCTCTTGACTTGATTATTTATAATTCTACAGATATAGACATATATATATATATATAGATAGTACTTTTTTTTATATCCTATTTCTATTATAATTTCTTCCTTGTGTTTTTAACTGTGAATTTGCACTGTCCATGGAGCGGACCTGTTTACATTTCACTGCCGGTTGTATATTCTGTATATAACTGTGTATGTGACAAATAAAACTCTTGAATCTTGAATCTTATCACGTGACCTGCTGAGGTCAGGTGACCTCTGACCTCTGTCTGTCCAGATCCAGGCTGCTGATGATGTCATTCCTCTGCTGGATGATTGACAGCAGGTGTGACATGAGCTGATGTTCCTGCTGTCTGTCATCGGAGCTCCAGTCTTCCTCTGGACAAGCAAACACTTATCAGAAACTATAAACTACAGACAATTTACACTCAAATCATTTCCATACATTTCTTTTTTTTCTCTTGTTTTCCAGTACAAATATCTAAACATTCATGAATCAAGATATATTTACTTGATAAGCAAAATTACATTAGATAAGAAGTCTTTGTGAATTGAAGCAGGACGGGCAGAGAGCAGTGGAGGTGGAGCAAGACCGGTGAAGCAAATGTTAATGTGATGGCAGTGGAAGGCGAGAGATTAAAGAATTCATGCCAATCAATATTAAACAGCATCAAAACAAACATATCCACATTAAGAAACATGATTGATTGAGTTTGTCACCTGGTTTGTTGAAGAGGCACCTGAGCTCAAACTCTACATCCGCCTGCCGCTGCTCCAGACGGCACTGTCTCAACCTGAACACACACGCTCTTGTTGTGTTTTCATGTTTCATGGGGACATTCCATAGACATAATGGATTTCATACTGTACAAACCGTATTTTCTATCCCCTACACTGCCCCTACCCTAAACCTACCCATCATAGGAAACATTCTGCATTTTACATTTTCAAAAAACATCACTTAGTATGATTTATAAGATGTTTTCCTCATGAGGGACCAGTTATTTCAGCATTATGTCTATGTAAAGACCTCATAATAATAGTGTGTAAAATGTACCAGTGTGTGTGTATGTGTGTTTGTGTGTTTGTGTACTCACATATACATCAGCTCTGCATCTCTGCGCACTAACATGTTCTTCTTATGAATCAGAATGAACCAGTCGACTAGAAGATTCTCTGAAACAAACACATCATTCATAACTAAACAAAGGACACTAGACTCCAGACAAACAAGCTTCAGTCCTGCTGATCTGATGATTATTTTACACTAGCAGTGTGTGCTTAGCCTGGCTCCGCCCTCCTACGTACTTCTGCTCAATTTTAATTTTCCTTCAGTACGTCGTCTAGGTATGCGGTATATTCGCTGTCCCAGTGACACTGTCCCAAATTTTAACCGGTCAATCAATGAACAGAGGAGTTGCTGAGAACAATGACATTGATGTAACTGGCGTGCAGTTAAAGCCGCAAAGCTCCGTTATAAGTATTGAGTGAGTCTCAGTTCCAACTCAGCGACTCCCGGCACATGTGGCGGGGTCTGAGGTCCATCTGCTCTTTTGGATCTAAATCCTCTGCAGAGGTCAGAGCTGATCCGTTGCTTGTGAAGAGTTAAACTCTTTCTACGCTCGCTTTGATTGTGTCGCAGCAGCGGCGACTCCGCCAAGTGGTGCATCAGAGGAATTACTCAGAGCAGCAACAACCACGTGATCACTGTCTCGGAGGATGAAGTTCGGAGGGCACTCAAGCATGTGGACGTCAAGAAAGCTGCCGGGCCGGATGGTATTTCAGGTCGTGTCCTGCGGTCCTGTGCTGATCAGCTCGCCAGGTTGTTTACATCCATCTTTAATGAGTCCCTTGCTACATCTGTGGTCCCCACCTCCTTCAAAAAATCCACCATCATCCCTGTCCCTAAGAACAGTAAACCCTCTTACCTAAATGACTATCGTCCAGTGGCTCTCATGTCTATAGTCATGAAGGTCTTTGAGAGACTCATTAAAAACACCATTTGCTCCTTCATTCCTGACACTTTGGACCCTCTTCAGTTTGCCTATCGTCCCAATAGATCGACTGAAGATGCCATCTCTCATGTCCTCCACTCCTCCCTCACTCACATCGACAGCAAAAGTGGGAACTACGTAAGGCTGCTATTTATTGACAATAGCTCAGCCTTTAACACCATAGTTAAACACCATCAAG
>JAGHMJ010000035.1:2150999-2156460 GCA_018749465.1 Paracanthobrama guichenoti | reverse complement strand
AATGATTTGAAACTGATTTGTTACCTAAAAATGACAAATGTTGGGCTCGTGGCGATGGATGGATGGATGGATGGATGATGGATGGATGGATGGATGGATGGATGGTATGGATGGATGGGAATAAAGACACTCGCTAAAAATATTCTCTCTCATTTGTAAACACGTTTAAGGTTCTCTGATTGGTGTAGTTTCAGTAGGCTCCTCTCAGTGGGCAGGAAGTTGTCAGTGTTCGCTAGAGGGGGGATTCACACCCACTCACTTCATGCTGTGAACTGTTTGTCTGTCTCTACCTTTCTTAACTCATTCTGAGGCTCCTCACTGAGACATATATCTGGAAAGAGATCACTTGAAACAATTTTAAGACTTAAATATAAATACACACGCCTGGTTAGAGTAAATCTCCTATTGATCCTTTCCATATAGTCTGCATGAATAACTATCCATCTGAGAGAGCCAGTCGACACATTTAAATTGCGCTCGCACGCAGCTGCGCGCCCCACTGGGGTCGGCCGAGAGCCATGCGCCACATCTTCTCAGGGAGCCGCTCGATGCTTTAAGCAGGACTTGGGAGGTTTTGTATTGATTAGCAAGAGCTCGGTTTCATAAAATCAAGCTGTTCATCGATATGGCAGGGATTTTCTGCATGCCCAGTTGCCCATGCTTCTATGGTGACCTTGTGGCTTTGTTTGTTAATATCTGCACATATTTACAGTACATCCTTTTCACTTCATTTATAAAAGATTTCAAAGCACTTTCTACAACACAACTGGCAGCTTTTACGCTCAAGTAACATTGTTTATCAAATACATATTTAAAAATACTCATAGCTGTCACCTTCTGTTGGATGTTTTATATGAAGCAGAAGAGAGCAGTTATGTTTTTCTCTCTTTCTTCTGTCACATCCGCTCGACTTCACTGCATCTTTTAAGCCTGCGGATTCTCAATTGTCAGATGATGTCAAGCCCTGACGTTTCTTTAGATTTGGATGGTGCAGATGAACAGTGCAGACATCACAAATACCGAGGTCAAGAAAGCAAATGTAGAGGCTTGAGTCATTCTTTCTGTTTGAAAACACTTAAAGGTTAGGTGCATCGTATTCTGACACATTGAGCGCCATGAGGACAAGTTTAAGTCCGGCTTCTGTACTCATTTGTTGACTCTACAAATTTAATGGCTCTTTCTTAACTTAAATGAACAGGGATGGATGGATTACAGAAAGAAAGAAAGAAAGAAAGAAAGAAAGAAAGAAAGAAAGATGGATGATGAAAGAAAAAGAAGAAAGAAAGAAAGAAGGATGGATGATGAAAGAACAGAAAGAAAGAAAGAAAGAAAAGAGAAAGAAAGAAAGAAAGAAAGAAAAGAAAGAAAGAAAGAAAGAAGGATGGATGATGAAGAAAAAGAAAAGAAAGAAAGAAGAAAGGATGGATGATGAAGAAAGAAAGAAAGAAAGAAAGAAAGAAAGAAAGAAAGAAAGAAAGAAAGAAAGAAGGATGGGATGAAAGAAAGAAAGAAAGAAAGAAGGAAAGATGGATGGATGAAGAAAGAAAGAAAGAAAGAAAGAAAGAGTAAGGATGGATGAAGAAAGAAAGAAAGAAAGAAAGAAAAGAAGAAAGAAAGAAGTATGATGGATGAAAGAAAGAAAGAAAGAAAGAAAGAAGGATGGATGAAGAAAGAAAGAAAGAAAGAAAGAAAGAAAGAAAGAAAGAAGAAAGAAAGAAAGAAAGAAAGAAAGAAAGAAAGAAAGAAAGAAAGAAAGAAAGAAAGAAGAAAGAAAGAAAGAAAGAAAGAAGGATGGATGAAGAAAGAAAGAAAGAATGAAAGGATGAAGAAAGAAAGAAAGAAAGAAAGAAAAGAAAGAAAGAAGCTGATGGATGATGAAAAGAAGAAAGAAAGAAAGTGATGGATGAAGAAAGAAAGAAAGAAAGAAAGAAAGAAAGAAAGAAAAAGAAAGAAGGATGAAAGATGAAAGAAAGAAAGAAAGAAAGAAAGAAAGAAAGAAAGAAAAAGAAAGAAGGATGGATGATGGAAAGAAAGAAAGAAAGAAAGAAAGAATGATGGATGAAAGAAAGAAAGAAAGAAAGAAAGAATGGATGGTAAGAAAGAGAAAGAAAGAAAGAAAGAAAGAAAGAAAGAAAGAAAGAGTAAGGATGGATGAAAGAAGGAAAGAAAGAAAGAAAGAAAGAAAGAAGGATGTGGACATGAAGGATGAAGAAAAAGAAAGAAAGAAAGAAAGAAAGAAAGAAAGAAAGAAAGAAAGAAAGAAAGAAGGAAAGAAGAAAGAAAGAAAGAAAGAAAGAAAGAAAGAAAGAAGGATGATGAAAGCAAAGAAAGAAAGAAAGAAAGAAAGAAAGAAAGAAAGAAAGAAAGAAAGAAAGAAAGAAAGAAAGAAAGAAAGAAAAAAGAAAGAAGGATGACAGAAAGAAAGAAAGAAAGAAAAAGAAAGAAAGAAAGAAAGAAAGAAAGAAAGAAAGAAAGATGATGAAAGAAAGAAAGAAAGAAAGAGAAAGAAAGAAAGAAAGAAAGAAAGAAAGATGATGTAAAGAAAGAAAGAAAGAAAGAAAGAGCAGCAAAGAAAGAAAGAAGGATGGATGATGGGAAGAAAGAAAGAAAGAAAGAAAGAAAGAATGAATAAAGGGATGGACATGAAAGAAAGAAAGAAAGAAAGAAAGAAAGAAAGAAAGAAAGAAAGAAAGAAAGAAAGAAGGATGGATGATGAAGAAAAAGAAAGAAAGAAAGAAAGAAAGAAAGAAAGAAGGATGATGAAAGAAAGAAAGAGAAAGAAAAAAGAAAGAAAGAAAGAAAGAAAGAAAGAAAGAAAGAAAGAAGAAAGAAAGAAAGAAAGAAAGAAAGAAAGAAAGAAGGATGGATGATGAAAGAAAGAAAGAAAGAAAGAAAGAAAGAAGATGGATGATGAAAGAAAGAAAGAAAGAAAGAAAGAGAAAGAAAGAAAGACATGGGAAAGAAAGAAAGAAAGAAAGAAAGAAAAGAAAGAAAGAAAGAAAGAAAGATTGATGAAGAAAGAAAGAAAGAAAGAAAGAAGGATGATGTGAAGAAAGAAAGAAAGAAAGAAAAGAAAGAAAGAAAGAAAGAAAGAAAGAAAAGAAAGAAAAGAAAGAAAGATGGACTTGATGATGAAAGAAAGAAAGAAAGAAAGAAAGAAGGATGGATGGAAGAAAGAAAGAAAGAAAGAAAGAAAGAAAGAAAGAAAGAAGGATGGATGATGATGAAAGAAAGAAAGAAAGAAAGAAAGAAAGAAAGAAAGAAAGAAGGGATGGATGATGAAAGAAAGAAAGAAAGAAAGAAAGAAAGAAAGAAAGAAAAAAGAAAGAAAGAAAGAAAAAGAAAGAAAGAAAGAAAAAAAAGAAAGAAAGAAAGAAGGATGGATGATGATGAAAAAGAAAGAAAGAAAGAAAGAAAGACAAAGAAAGAAAGAAAGAAAGAAAGAAAGAAAGTTAAAAGAAAGAAAGAAAGATGGATGAAAGAAAGAAAGAAAGAAAGAAAGATAAGTGAAGAAAGAAAGAAAGAAAGAAAGCATGAAAGAAAGAAAGAAAGAAAGAAAGAAAGAAAGAAAGAAAGAAAGAAAGAAAAGAAAGAAAGAAAGAAAGTGATGATGGATGAAGAAAGTTAAAGAAAGAAAGAAAGAAAGAAAGAAAGAAAGAAAGAAAGAAAGAAAGAAAGTGAAGAAAGAAAAGAAAGAAAGAAAGAAGTTGATGACATGAGAAAGAAAGAAAGAAAGTGAAAGGATGATGAAAGAAAGAAAAGAAAGAAAGAAAGAAAGAAAGAAAGAAAGAAAGAAGAAAAAGAAAGAAAGAAGGATAAGAAGGATGAAGAAAGAAAGAAAGAAAGAAAGAAAGAAAGAGAAAGAAAGAAAGAAAAAGAAAGAAAGAAAAGAAAGATGATGAAAGAAAGAAAGATGATGAAGAAAGAAGAAAGAAAGAAAGAAAGAAAGAAAGAAGGGATGGATGAAGAAAGAAAGAAAAAGAAAGAAAGAAAGAAAGAAAGAAAGAAAGAAGAAAGAAAAGAAAGAAGAAAGAAAGAAAGAAAGAAAGAAAGAAAGAAAGAAGGATGAAAGAAAGAAAGAAAGAGAAAGAAAGAAAGAAAGAAAGAAAGAAAGAAAGAAGGATGGATGAAGAAAGAAAGAAAGAAAAAGAAGGATGTGATGAAGAAAGAAAGAAAGAAAGAAAGAGAAAGAAAGAAAGAAAGAAAGAAAGAAAGAAAGAAAGAAGAAATGGATGGATGATGAAAGAAAGAAAGAAAGAAAGAAAGAGAAAGAAAGAAAGAAAGAAAAGAAAGAAAGAAAGAAAGATGAAAGAAAGAAAGAAAGAAAGAAAGAAGGATGGATGATGAAAAGAAAGAAAGAAAGAAAGAAAGAAAGAAAGAAAGAAAGAAGGAAAGAAAGAAAGAAAGAAAGAAGGGAAGGATGATGAAGAAAGAAAGAAAGAAAGAAAGAAAGAGCAAAGAAAGAAAGTTAAAGGAAGGATTGATGATGAAAGAAAGAAAGAAAGAAAGAAAGAAAGAAAGAAAGAGAAGGATGATGAAAGAAAGAAAGAAAGAAAGAAAGAAGGGATGATGAAGAAAGAAAGAAAGAAAGAAAGAAAGAAAGAAAGAAGAAAGAAAGAAAGAAAGAAAGAAATGGATGAAGAAAGAAAGAAAGAAAGAAAGAAAGAAAGAAAGAAGGGATGGATGAAGAAAGAAAGAAAGAAAGAAAGAAAGAAAGAAAGAAAGAAAGAAAGAAAGAAAGAAAGAAAGATGAATGGAAAGAAAGAAGAAAGAAAGAAAGAAAGAAAGAAAGAAAGAAGGATGGATGAAGAAAGAAAGAGAAAGAAAGAAAGAAAGAAAGAAAGAAAGAAAGAAAGAAAGAAAGAAAGAAAGAAAGAATGAAAAGAAAAAAAAGGATGGCTGGAGAAAGAAAGAAAGAAAGAAAGAAAGAAAGAAAGAAAGAAAGAAAAAGAAAGAAAGAAAGAAAGAAGGATGGATGAAGAAAGAAAGAAAGAAAGAAAGAAAGAAAAAAGAAAGAAGGATGGATGATGAAGAAAGAAAGAAAGAAAGAAAAGAAAAAGAAAGAAGATGATGAAGAAAGAAAGAAAAAGAAAGAAAGAAAGAAAGAAAGAAAGAAAGAAAGAAAGATGGATGATGAAAGAAAGAAAGAAAGAAAGAAGGAAAGAAAGAAAGAAAGAAAGAAAGAAAGTAAAGAAAGAAAGAAGGAAAGAAAGAAAGAAAGAAAGAAAAGAAAGAAAGAAAGAAAGAAAGAGTAAAAGAAGAAAAGGATGAAGAAAGAAAGAAAGAAAGAAAGAAAGAAAGAAAGAAAGAAAGAAAAGAAAGAAAGAAAGAAAGAAAGAAAGAAGGATGGATGGATGAAGAAAGAAAGAAAGAAAGAAAGAAAGAAAGAAAGATGAGAAAGAAAGAAAGAAAGAAAGAAAGAAAGAAAGAAAGAAAGAAGGAAAGAAAGAAAAGAAAGAAA
>JAGHMJ010000035.1:2100999-2145999 GCA_018749465.1 Paracanthobrama guichenoti | reverse complement strand
TGAAAGAAAGAAAGAAAGAAAGAAGGATGATGAAAGAAAGAAAGAAAGAAAGAAAGAAAGAAAGAAAGAAAGAAAGAATGAAAGAAAAGAAAGAAAGAAAGAAAGAAGGTTATGGATGATGAAGAAAGAAAGAAAGAAAGAAAGAAAGAAAGAAAGAAGGAATGGATGAAGAAAGAAAGAAAGAAAGAAAGAAAGAAAGAAAGAAAGAAAGAAAGAAAGAAAAGAAAGATGATGAAAGAAAGAAAGAAAGAAAGAAAGAAAGAAAGAAAGAAGGATGGATGATGAAGAAAGAAAGAAAGAAAGAAAGAAAGAAAGAAAGAAAGAAAGAAAGAAAGAAAGAAAGAAAGAAAGAAAGAAAGAAAGAAAGAAAGAAAGAAAGAAAGAAAGAAAGAAAGAAAGAAAGAAAGAAAGAAGGATGGATGATGAAGAAAGAAAGAAAGAAAGAAAGAAAGAAAGAAAGAAAGAAAGAAAGAAAGAATGGATGGATGAAGAAAGAAAGAAAGAAAGAAAGAAAGAAAGAAAGAAGGATGGATGATGAAAGAAAGAAAGAAAGAAAGAAAGAAAGAAAGAAAGAAGGATGGATGATGAAAGAAAGAAAGAAAGAAAGAAAGAAAGAAAGAAAGAAAGAAAGAAAGAAAGAAAGAAAGAAAGAAAGAAGGATGGATGAAGAAAGAAAGAAAGAAAGAAAGAAAGAAAGAAAGAAAGAAAGAAAGAAAGAGAAAGAAAGAAAGAAAGAAAGAAAGAAAGAAAGAAAGAAAGAAGGATGGATGATGAAAGAAAGAAAGAAAGAAAGAAACCACCATAGACATTGAGGCAATTGTCAGAATGAGTGAGATGGCCAATCAAATCAAAGAAGGCGGGCTTACTGTATTCCAACGTTATAGCAGTGAAAGAATGTGTCGTAAGATGCAAGTAGCAAAACATTTAATATTTGACAACTGTTTTATGATAAAAACGTTCAGTAACCAACAGTAATATCAAGTGATGCAAACTATTTGACATGTTTTATGAAATTTCACCATTTTGAATTTAAAATATGACATAATTTATGTAAATCATAACTGAATTTGACGTGACAAGAAACATTTGGTGTGTTTACATATTAGGCAGACGAAAATAAGAGTGAATGTGTGCATATTTAAAAAGATACATTTTTTTCAAAAATTGATTTCATAACTACAATAGAACTGGAACTTTTAATGTTCTTATTTCTTTTTCTTTATTTCTCTAAGTCACTTTTAATCCTTTAATAATTGAATTCCTTTAAACAAACTACACTCTAAAAAATGCTGGGTTATAAACAACCCAAGTTGGGTTGAAAATGGACTAACCCAGCGATTGGGTTGTTTTAAATATTTTAAATATTTAACCCAACCGCTGGGTTAAAACAACCCATTTACTGGGTTAATCTATTTTCATCCCAATTTGGGTTATTTTTAACCCAGCATTTTTTAGAGTGTAATTTTTTCCCATGCAAAAAAACTTTGGTCTCTGGTTACGGCCTTGGTATAATGTGTAAGTATCTGATTGTGTGTGTGTGTGTGTGTATATATGTACAGTGTATATGTTCAGTACTGTGCAAAAGTCTTAGGCTTAGACATGAAGGAGATGGACTAAATCCAGAAGAACTGTGGCAACGTCTCCATGTAGGAAAAGATGCAGGTGACAAAAGCCGTTTAAACGCAAAGGGTGGTCACCCCAAATATAGATTTGATTTAGTTAATAGAAGTTAATTCATAAATAAAAGCTATTTATGTTTTTATTTTTGACAGCATTCTCACTTTAAAGCATTCTGACAAGTGCCTAAGCTTTTCACAGTACTGTAGTTTTGCAGGAAGGTTTCCTCAAGTGTCTGGGAGACGTTGCCTTCGTTTTTCTGGATTTAGTCTGTCTCAGTTTTTTCTGTTTCTTCATGTAATCACAGACAGACTCGATGATGGTGAGATCAGATCATATCGGCTGCTGTCAGACTCTTGTGCATAAACTAAATAAAAATAAAAAATCTCACTGGATTATTACAATTAATTGCAAAATGAATGTTTGGAAATGTAAACTGATATTTCCTACTGACACACTACAGTAAAAGAAATAAATAACTGGCTTAAAAACATTTTTCGTGTGAAAATACCAACGTGCCTAAGACTTTTGCACAGTACTGTACATATACACTGGTATTATAGCCTGGGTGCCAGTCGATCTTAGCCCCGCCCACAACATTTGAGTTTGGGAAATTCGGTCTGGACTTGATCCGTTGTAGAACAACTATGCTCGAACCAGAGCTGTTCGGCCCAATCAAATTGTCAGGGCGGGCTTTATACGATGATGGACAGATGTTCAACAGTAGCATAAGCATCCATGTCACCAAAGAGCACTTGGGTCGGGAGGACTTGTTCGTATGTATTCACCTTTACTATTTCTCTTAAAAATGATGATTGTGTTGGTAAGTACTCTGTGTATTCTTAAATTATTTTACAACACCGGCAAAGATCGTTTACACTCATCTTTCTCTTCTACTTCTTCCAGCGTGTGTGCAGTTGAGTTCTGTTGACAACTACGTGTCGCTCTGATTTGAAGCTCATGATCACAGCTCAATGGAGCAGTATCAGTCTCATATTCTGACTAGAATCGAGTATTACGACATCAGGCTATACATTTGATAAAATACTTTTAGATATTATATATTTTAAATATAATTATCATTACTATTATTAATGATTAACTACATTATTATTACATTTTAATATTTACATTTCAATTTTTTATTACTTTATTTCTTTTCTTTTTTGTTTAAAGCAAGTGTGACCAGTGGCCAATATAATGGCAATATATGATATACTGCAATTTTAACATATTAAATGAAGCATACATACAATTGATACCAGTAAAATAACATTTATCTACTCAAATTAAATTGAAATATATCAGTAGATTTGGCTGACCACAAAACAGAGTCATTTAGCCTGCCTGATTTCGGTTAATCACCGTTTATAAACACCATTAAAAAGCAGCAATTATTTAATTTTATTTCTGTTGTCATTAGCTCTTAAAAAACTGAATGTAAAGATTTTTATTAGAAAAATAAACATGATGTGACCATCAATCTAGTTCACTGGCTATTAATTTATGCTCCATTAAATTTATTATGTCATAATTCAAAAGACCATATTCCATTCAGACATCAAGAATGAGGTCCTAATAGCTCCACATAAATGGACCACAAAAATAAATCCATACATTTTTACAAGAAATGTCAACCATCCTCGTTTACATGCCAGTGATTTGATTAAAGGTCTTCAGGAATCTTCAAGGCAGTTTGGCATCGCCATAAAGTCTCTCATACTCAGAATCAATCAAACAACCCTTTCACTCATTTTGTAACGTCATTCACCCGCATAAAAATTACGAGTCTGTTAAACCGGGCCTAGAAACCATGAAAAATCATTTTCAGAAGACTGACAGCTCATGATTCAGGCCGAAGAGGAACGGCCGGTGGAATGGCATCACTTTAATAAGCTACGGTAAACTGAAGGAAAGAAAACCTCCTGATCTGGCTCTCATCCTTTATTCTCAAAGAACATAAGGTCCAGTGTTTCAAACATAAACAGGATGCTCTCCAAGACTTTCCTAAAAATAACACCCAAGGTCTGATGGGATTATATACTGGACCTCTATTAGTGCTGCTGAAGTGCTGTCCTTATTTAAATGCACAAAAAAGAAACAAGTCTTTCATACAAGCACAGAGCGGAAACACAGAGACCACGGGGATTTGTCAATGTGAAATTTTACATTCATTGAGTCAGGGCTGAATATAAGGACTGTGGCTTAAAATGACAGCGAAAGAAGGGTAATGAGGTTTTGTGGTTTTAGGACTAAGTAAACATATCAGCCAGTGTGGAGAGATGGTGCTAATCTGCACTGATATGTGGGCATATCTGTTTACATTGAAGCAGAGAGCATTAAAGAGCCTTCTCTCTCACTCAAAACACATTCAAACCAGATTTCATTCTTTGTAAAACAAAAAAAAATCATCCTGAAAGCGTTGGCATCCACCTGCAGAACAAAGGCAGTTCAAAGCAGTCCATATTACTCTAGTCCTGCTCCAATCTGGCAACGCTGCAGATCGAATGAACTATTCTAGTATGATTAAAGAATCTCTCTTGTGGACTGTACGTTCACACACAAAAAAACCAAAACTTTATGCAGCACAAATATCTCGTTTTAGACTTGTAGGCCCCTAGATTTATTATGAACAACTTTGAATCAAACTTTTGATGCTGTTAATTTAAGATGCTGTTAAGATGCTTTCAGATGCTGTTAATTTAATGTTGGCATGAAACAGAAGTTGCGATAGTCTTTTCTTCCCTATTACTATAGCTAATAAAAATATGTTCTAGGTATTAGTGCTGTCAAACCGATTAATCACATCTAACATAAAAAGCTTGTGTTTATACTATATTGATGTGTATATGTGTTTATATTATATTCATAAATATTATTACATGTATTTATTGTGTGTGTGTGTGTGTGTGTGTGTGTGCATATATATATAAATACACAGTCAAACCAACATTTATTCAGACACCTTCAACATTTTCTCACATTATCGTAGTTTATTCGCTATATTTAGAAAAGGTTCATAAAATATGACAAGAACTGTCAGAACAAATTCATCTTGATAATGTCAGATAACTTTGATAGAAAGGTATGTAACGGATTACAATCAACCAATCAGCTGTCAGCTGTTAAATTTAAGTACACAATTAGATAATACCAGTTTAGGTCAACCAATGACGCAATGCTTCATTTAGTTCAGTCTGTGGTGTAAAAGTCGCATTAGCAATTAAAGGAAAAACACTTCAGCTAAACATGGTCAGGTCAAAGTGTCTGAATAATTTTGGCCCCAAAGTTATCAATTTTACTGGTAGTTCACTGTATGAAGAATTTTGGGGTATAATATGTCACAGGTTACTTTATTTTGCTATCCTCACTTACAAATGAACTATAGTGTCCTGCACACACAAGTAAAACATTATAGTGTCTTAATCATTTTTGGTTTGAGATATATATATATATATATATATACACACACACACACACACACACACACACACACACACACACACACACACTGACCAGGCATAACATTATGACCACCTTCCTAATATTCTGTTGGTGCATCCCTGAGTTGACCTGTGATGTTGTATCTGGCACAGAGATGTTAGCAGCAGATCCTTTAAGTCCTGTAAGTTGCGAGGTGGGGCCTCCATGGATCTGACTTGTTTGTTCAGCACATTCTACAGATGCTTGATTGGATCGAGATCTGGGGAATTTGAAGGCCAAGTCAACACCTCAAACTCGTTGTTGTGCTCCTTAAACCATTCCCGAACTATGTTTGCTTTGTGGCAGGGCGCATTATCCTGCTGAAAGAGGCCACAGCCACCAGGGAATACTGTTTCCATGAAAGGGTGTATATGGTCTGCAACAATGCTTAGGTAGGTGGTACATGTACTGTATCATCCACATGGATGGCAGGACCCAAGGTTTCCCAGCAGAACATTGCCCAAAGCATCACACTGCCTCCGCAGGCTTGCCTTCTTCCCATAGTGCATCCTGGTGCCATGTGTTCCCCAGGTTAGCGACTCACACACCGCACCCAGCCATCCACGTGATGTGAAAGAAAACGTAATTCATCAGACCAGGCCACATTGTTCCATTGCTCCGTGGTCCAGTTCTGATGCTCACGCGTCCACTATTGGTGCTTTTCGGGGGTGGACAGGGGTTAGCATGGGCACCCTGACTGATCTGTGGATATGCAGCCCCCTACGCAGCAAACTGCAATGCACTGTGTATTCTGACACCGTTCTATCAGCATTAACTTCTTGAGCAATTTGAGCTACAGTAGCTTGTCTGTTTGATCGAACCACACGGGCCAGCCTTCACTCCCCACATGCATCAATGAGTCTTGGCCGTCCATGACCCTGTCGCCGGTTCACCACTGTTCCTTCCTTGGAGCACTTTTGATAGATACTGACCACTGCAGACCGGGAACACCCCATAAGAGCTGCAGTGTTGGAGATGCTCTGACCCAGTCATCTAGCCATCATAATTTGGCCCTTGCCAAACTCACTCAAATCCTTACGCTTGCACTTTTTTCCTGCTTCTAACACATCAACTTTGAGGACAAAATGTTCACCTGTTGCCTAATATATCCCACCCACTAACTGATGAAGAGATAATCAGTGTTATTCACTTCACCAGTCATAATGTTATGCTTGATTACTGTAGGTATATATAATATAAACACACACACATACAACTTTTATGTTAGATGTGATTAATCTATTTGGCAGCACTGAATGTTTTACTAAAGTTCCCTTTAGTTCCATTTATGAAAACGCTACTTCTGAACATTTAAATGACCACTTTTTTTAAAAACATTTATTTTTCTTTGTTATGAGAACATTCCATTTTATCATTCATAAAACATCATGGGAATGCTACTTTTCAATGTTGTCTGAACATTCTGAAACAAGTATACATGCATTTCAAAACCATGAATGTCCTGTTTCAGAAAGAAACGTTCAATGAACGATGTATAAATAACATTTTTGTGCTAACATTTTGAGAACGTTATTAAAGACCAGATATCTTTGAATGAACATTATACTAATGATACTGTAAGAATGTTTGTTCATAACTTTTGAGAAAACCTTGCCTTGAGTAGAGATGTCATTGCAAGAGGAAGGGGAGGTTATTCTGGTTAAAGATTACGAGGGCACGTGAATAAAAAAATAAATAATTACTGGATAAATCATTTATAATAAATATTGCAATATTCAGTTAAAAAAAGATTTGTTAATTTTGATTTCATGGTGACTTTACAATATTACCCATATCTTGTTTACATCTTATTCTCAATTGCTCATTTCTAAAAAAAGATTTGAAAGAATTATGAATAATGAACTCCCTCTACAGCCTGGAGGAGACAGCAAATAATGTTTATGGAAACCAAACAACAGCAATTAGAATAATCATCAACATCAAGAGCAAGAATTATAGTCAAAATACAATCAGTGATAATTACAAAGAATTGCAACCACATCAGACCAACCTCAGCTCACCCTGTCCTGACATAAGAGCTCATGTTTTCATACAACATAGTTATCTAATCTACTTCAGTAGCTCAGGCAACCTCAGTAAACTTTTACAGGTGACAATTACGCCTCATGTTACACTCGCTTCTCCATTGTTGTCTGATCTGCCATCAAGATTGTGTTGCACGTACGCACAGCAACCCTTCAGCGTCTAACCGATTGAATAAGTTGGCGCATCATTAGCCCTGACCTGTCTGTACTTTAGACCAGCTGTTTCCTCAAGCCTGACTTACTCTACAAGGGTAATAAAGTAGCAGCCATTGTTGAATTCTCCTCTCAAGACTGCCAAGACTGTTCTGTGATCAGTACCGGAGCACCACCCCTGAATGGAGATGTGGCGAGCTGAGAGCTAAATATAGGCGAGGGACAAAACCGCTCGTAAACAATGGAAAAACACAATTCACTTCATGGCAGTGAAATGAAAAGTGCGTGAGAGACAATGATGAATGGAATTATCTTATTTAAAGGGACAGTTCACCCAAATTAATATTGTCATCATTTATTTGCCCTTGTGTTGTTCCAAATCTGTATGTGGAACACAAAGGAAGTTATTTTTAACTGTTGTTGCGCATACAATGGAAGTCAATGGGGTCCAAAACAACATTAGATCCCATATATACACTACCTGTCAGAAGTTTGGAAAAACTGCATTATTGCATTTACTTGACCAAAAAAAAGTACAATTTAAAATAACTATATACTATATAACTATAACTATATGTTTTCTATATATTTTAAAATGTAATTTACAACTGTGATGGCAAAGCTGAATTTTCAGCAACCATTATGTCAGTCTTCATGTCTGTCACATGATCCTTCAGACGTCATTCTAATATGCTGATCAATTATTATCTGTGCTCAATTATTAATAATGGTTCTTATTATTATCAAAGTTGAAAGTGGTTTTTGCTGTTTAATATTAGAATGATTTCTTGAGGATCATGACACTGTATTTTTGATCAGATAAATGCAGCCTTGAGGCTGATTTATACTTCTGCGTTGGACCTGCGGCGTAGCCTCTACGCCGTGGGCTACACGTCGATTTTCATTTATACTTCTGCGTCGGACCTGCACCGTAGCCTCTACGCCGTGGGCTACGTGACGATTTTCATTTATACTTCTGCATCGTTGTCCGCGGCGACACACAGTTACACATACAGAGGGCACATGAAACCCCTGAGGGAGGGGTTCTGGCAGACCAATCACAGCGCTTGCGGTCCGCGTCGAATCGACGCATTTTGACATTTTTGGAGAGGTGCACGTCAGGGTACGTCGTAGTCTATGCGTGCTACACACAGCCTACGGCGTAGCTACAGCGTACACTCGACACAGAAGTATAAATTGGGCTTTAGAGCACATAAAGGATTTCTTTTAAAAACATAAAAAAAAATAATAAAAAAAATAAATAAATAACATAATTATTCCAAATGAATGCCTCATACAGAGGTTTTGGATGAACTATCCCTTTAAGATCCCTTTTGGTATTGTATTTGCTAGGGATAGTTCGTTCAAAAATTTAAACTGTCATCATTTACTCACCCTCATGTTGTTCCAAACCTGTATGAATTTCTTTCTTCTGTTGAACACAAAAAATATATTTTAAAGAATGTTGGTAACCAGACAGTTGATGATAGCCATTGACTTCCATAATATTTAATCTAGTCAACTGTCTGGTTACTGTCAACGTTCTTTGAAATATCTTCTTTTGTGTTCAACAGAACAGAGACACTCATACAGGTTTGGAACAACATGAGGGTGAGTAAATGATGACAGAACTTTCATTTTTGGGTGAACTATCCCTTTAATAAAAACAGGGGAGGTCAGTGGAACAACAGGCTCTCTGGGCTGTCAAGATATGCAGGTGCTAGTGACGGCACACTAACCACTTTACAGTTGCTTATGATGCTTGGTAACACATGCAGGCCAGTGGCAGACTAATAACTTGGGTTACAAATAGGAATAAAGTCAGTCTTCATATTACTAAAGCGTCCACAGGGCGTTCTAAAATAAAGGTACTTTCAATGTAACACTGTACGGCATAATGGCTGACATTTGCAAATCTGTATAGATGTTAACTATAAACTCAATGATCTCATGTTGACTAAATTATCGCTTTAGGACAATAACAGTGTTAAAGAGCTTAGAGGTTAGGTAAAATCAATGACCCAGAGGCTTTTTTGTTTTTGTTTTTTAGTTTAGGACTGTTTTTACACGTCCACTGAGATCCAGTGTTGAATCTGCGCTGTAATTCGAACTGCTCTCATTGCCCAAAGGTATCTCATCATACTCTTTCAAGAATTCAGCACTTTTTTTGCTTTACATTCCCTAGCCGCTTTGTCCTACGGGACCTTAACGACCGTGCCTTTGCAGGCGAATGAACTCAAAGGACTTGGTCTGCTATGATCTAAAAGTAATTTAACCATCTGGACTAGGGTCACGTTTTTCCAGAAGCCTGCTGGTGGTGATACACTATATGTACTATATAGAGCTTAGTCTTAAAAATCCTAAGCTGAAGTACAACTACCTTTAAGCAAATAAATACAAACTGAAGGGAACTTGGACATCTTCCAGCACTTGAATATCATCATATATTCAGCATGGGTAAAATACATAATGATACAGTCTGGAGAGATCAATGGAACAGGAAAGCCACATGAACCACTAATTTTAGGAACGCCGAACGTGTTCAGAGTCATTAAGCAAACGCACTTGCCTCCCAAACTACTTCAAATGGCCATTTTCAGATCAATTTCACTCTAAGTGAGTGATTGAAAAAGATCACATTTGACAATTGCTGACCGTTTGAGTGAATGTCCAAAGTTGATGCTATTATGCCTAATGATCTGACACATTCTCTATTAGATTAATGAGATATGTTTGATGATAATGACAGCGTGGCAACAATATGGACACACTACTTGAAAATCAAGTACACAGAGGTTTATGTAGTATATACGACTATTGAATGAATGAATGAATGAATGAATGAATCAATGAATCAAACAATCAATCAATCAATCAATCAATGTCTGTTCAAATAGAGTGGGACATCAGGTAAACTGGAACACATGTTTCATGATTGATTGTCCTTTAAATATCAGGAGACAATCAAACGTAGCAGTCATTAATATCTGTCAGTATCAATAAAAAAATACAATAAAAAAGCCACAAGAGTCTTTATCATTCTGAAAATGTCTTAATTTGTCTTGCATCATCCTCACAGTGAAAATGATCAAGCTTCAACATCTAACCAACAAAAAAAAAAAAAAAAGAAAAAAAAAATCACCAGTAAATGAGAACGGGCTTCAACTCTTAATATTAAGAATATAAATTGCCTACAAAAAAAAAGGTGTATTGTGCTGTATATTTATATATGATTACACCATATTGAATTAAGAAACAGCTTTGCTATAATACATACATGAAATCACATATGGAGTTACCACTGACAGCTGGTTTTAGATTATTTCTACCATGCTGGTCATTTATGTGTTTCCATATTAATTTAAAATATGCTTTTTTAAGTTCATATAAAACGTTTATTTTATTTAATAGTTAATAGCTATTTAAAAGTCAAATAAAATAATAAAAAAATCATAGAAACTGAAGAATCTGCCAATAACAACGTGTAGACTAGCAAAGTCCTTTTCAATATACCGTCTCTGCTAAAAATCATATTCATGCAGTTCATGTAGGAAACTGAATTAAGACGTGAGGCTGTTTTATTGCTGTCAAAAGCTTGATCTCAGTCAGACTATAAACTACTCTGAGGCAGCACCACCACGCGGTTAATATGATTTCACCCGCAAAAGTTCCACAAAACAGACATGAACAGCATATCCTATATACGTTATGATTTCGACAATGTTTTCCCAGTTAATGTGTGAGAGAGAAAAAATAAATAAATAGGCTAAATAATATTTTGCCTGTTTTAGTAGCCTTGCATGCGAAATAGCCTATTATATTGGACAGAGTTAATTCTTACACACTTGTTCTTGTGTAAGCATTACAAGAGAACGACAGAAACATTTGTATTCTCCAAATATATATATAAAAAAAGCATATGGGTTACTTACCAAAAGAAGTGCCACAATATTCCTCCTTATCATGCAGGTGAGAAGAAGCAAGAGTCAGTGAGTTCTGTGAAATGTGACGTGTAATCCCAATATCTACAGTCCGCAGCGGGGAAATAGTCCGTATGAGCGCAGCTTTCAATATCAACTCGACCTCAAACGCTCGCAAATAAGACCCAGTGACTTCCACTACTTTCTCAGACGACAGTGAGAGCGGAGCGGTAGGAGACGTGTGGCAGAGCCGCGGGTCTAAACTCACTGTGCAGTTTGTGTGAAGCGCTCCGGTCAGAGAGCGACAGAATGAGACGCGCTACCAGCTAGCGCCCCCGTGTCTACACTGCGCGCGACGCGACAACACAAGAGCGTCCCGTCGAGCAACGAGCCTGTCTGCACTGCAAGAGAGCGCGTGGACAGCTTCATTGATGATAATGGGGGTGTTCTAGTTTGCGCAACACAGTTCTCTTGCAGAAAAAACATCATTTTAATCCACAGCTCGTGAAGTGGCAGCCCTAATAACTATTTTTTGAATCACCTTGAAAAGTTGGGACTGCTTTGTAAAATTCTTATTCTCATGATACCACCAGAGGTCACACTTAGTGCCCATAAAATAGTAATTAGCCTACATAAATGAGTGCTCATTTTATTTTTATATATATATTTTGTTGTAGCCTAATGCTCGTTGATTGTTGATTTATCCAGAAAAAAAAGTCCGAAGTGCGAGATGTAGGCTAAACTCAATTGTGAGATAAAAAGTCACAATTATCTTTAATTTTTTTATTTGTTTTTTAATAATAAACTATTTAGCCATGCAAATAAGTTTTTAAAACGCATGTACCCTCATAATATAATAACTATAAAATAACTTTAAAAAAATTAAGTCCCACCCTACTTTTTTGTTTTCTTGTTCGGGAAGCAGTTTCACTCAAATAAATATGGAAGCTTGTTTCGCCACAGAATAAAAAAATTAAAAAGGAAATTGTGACTTTTTATCTCCAAATTGTGTGATATAAACCTCAGAATTGGACTTTACAACTCGCAATTGCGAGTTTATATCTCACTATTCTGAGAAAAAAAGTCAGAATTGCAAGATTTACGCAACTGTGATACAAAAAGTTGCAATTATCTTTAAAATGTTTTATTCTCTGGCGGAAACAAGCTTGCATAAATATACGTCACCATAAGGACATTTTTATTATTATTATTATTATTTTTTAGGAAGAAAAGACTATGAGGCAGCTTTCATTGCTCTTGCTAATAAAAAAATGGCAGATAGGCTCACTGTCAGCAATATCTATAATTAACTGTAAAATCAACTGTATTTTACTGTAAGACAGTTATACAGTATGTTACTGTATTTTAAAGTTGCATTGTGGGAAATATCCCCCTGGCACTATTAAAATACAGTATTTTTCATTTACTGTAAATCAAAATACAGTATAAAAAAGGAGCGCGAAACTTGACCAATCACAGAAAGGCTTTTATTTCCGCTTGGAGAGAGAAGAAAAAGAAGACACAACAGATGCAAGAACCTGTCAGCTGCAAAGGTTTGTGTAAATAGTCCTACTTTTTCTTTGCATATTTTATATTTTTGGTTTAAAAAAATAAAGAAATAAAAACATAAGAGAGAAAAATACATATACATAGTGTGTGGAGAGAGCTTAGAGAGATTTTTGGCGACACAATATTAATATTTCTTTCTTTTCTTTCCTTTTTCTGGATGTTTCACCATCAAAATATGGACATAAACTGGTCTCTGTCTGTATGTTAGGAGAGGTGAGTGTTCATGTAAACTGTTGGCCGAAAAGCCGAGCTTTTGCGGGGGGGTTTTCCTGCTACATAATCATCTGCCGTTAACTTATTACCCCATATAAATGTTCAGCATGCATTTGTTGCTAGAGTAAAACACGCAATGTTCGTATGCAAGCACCATGGCGTTTTATTTGCCTTTATTAATCATGTCAAAGGGCACAAAAACATGGCGAACTTCAGGTTTGCGTGGACAGTTCGTTCCTGAATGCCCATGCACTTTCCAAAGCCCTTCCACATTTCAGTCACACATGTACCGCAAACACAGAAAGGCCGCAACTATAACGAACAGATTATATACAACACAATCTGAATTCTAGATGCGGCGTTGAAGGGCTGTACATTCGTGTCGAGCAAATTTGCCAGTCTTTGTATAAAAAAAAATTATGTCAGATTGTTTATTTTAAGAAGTATTTAAGTCATAATTTTCAGCGCATTCAATAAAAGAGATTAATAATAATAATAATAATAATAATAATAGTAATTAAAATTAATTAAACATTTTAAATTATTGTACACTCACCTAAAGGATTATTAGGAACACCATACTAATACTGTGTTTGACCCCCTTTCGCCTTCAGAACTGCCTTAATTCTACGTGGCATTGATTCAACAAGGTGCTGAAAGCATTCTTTAGAAATGTTGGCCCATATTGATAGGATTGCATCTTGCAGTTGATGGAGATTTGTGGGATGCACATCCAGGGCACGAAGCTCCAGTTCCACCACATCCCAAAGATGCTCTATTGGGTTGAGATCTGGTGACTGGGGGCCATTTTAGTACAGTAAACTCATTGTCATGTTCAAGAAACCAATTTGAAATGATTCGAGCTTTGTGACATGGTGCATTATCCTGCTGGAAGTAGCCATCAGAGAATGGGTACATGGTGGTCATAAAGGGATGGACATGGTCAGAAACAATACTCAGGTAAGCCGTGGCATTTAAAAATGCCCAATTGGCACTAAGGGGCCTAAAGTGTGCCAAGAAAACATCCCCCACACCATTACACCACCACCACCAGCCTGCACAGTGGTAACAAGGCATGATGGATCCATGTTCTCATTCTGTTTACGCCAAATTCTGACTCTACCATCTGAATGTCTCAACAGAAATCGAGACTCATCAGACCAGGCAACATTTTTCCAGTCTTCAACTGTCCAATTTTGGTGAGCTTGTGCAAATTGTAGCCTCTTTTTCCTATTTGTAGTGGAGATGAGTGGTACCCGGTGAGGTCTTCTGCTGTTGTAGCCCATCCGCCTCAAGGTTGTGCGTGTTGTGGCTTCACAAATGCTTTGCTGCATACCTCGGTTGTAACGAGTGGTTATTTCAGTCCAAGTTGCTCTTCTATCAGCTTGAATCAGTCGGCCCATTCTCCTCTGACCTCTAGCATCAACAAGGCATTTTCGCCCACAGGACTGCCGCATACTGGATGTTTTTCCCTTTTCACACCATTCTTTGTAAACCCTAGAAATGGTTGTGCGTGAAAATCCCAGTAACTGAGCAGATTGTGAAATACTCAGACCGGCCCATCTGGCACCAACAACCATGCCACGCTCAAAATTGCTTAAATCACCTTTCTTTCCCATTCTGACATTCAGTTTGGAGTTCAGGAGATTGTCTTGACCAGGACCACACCCCAAGCAACTGGTTTGGTGATTGGTTGATTAGATAATTGCATTAATGAGAAATTGAACAGGTGTTCCTAATAATCCTTTAGGTGAGTGTATGTTTCACAGTAAAAAATATACTATACTGTAAAAAAATTACAGCAAGTTAAATGGTACTGTAAATAGTAATACAGTATTTTTACTGTAAGTTTAGTTTACAGTAAGTTACTGGCAATTTTTTTTCAGCGCTATTAGGAATATCAATTGCAGTTACTGTAATTTCTACAGGATTTTTTTTTAACAGCGCTATTAGGAATATCAATTGAAGTTAAGTAAGGTGGATTCTGATTGGCTGTCAATGGTTTTATCATTTCGAAAAAAAAATACTTCAAGCTGTCGTTTTAGCTGTGGACTATTTTAACACTATGAATGTGTTGGTCTACAATGCATGTTATATTAATATACCACATTTAAATATTCCAATAATCTTCAGCACAGTGAAAAGGGATATCCAGAGTGTTATTTACAGCTCTACAGAGGATTTGATTGTACTTGCTAGGGTGCGATGCAGTTTGGGGGGGAAGCCTGTTTTTTAGTATCAGAAAGTATAATGACTGGATATAATGCACTTCTTGTAATAGAGAGTTGCTATGCAGCCAGAAAAGGAGGGAAAAAAAGAATGATCGGCTGTGCAAATAATATATGCAATTGCCTACATGAAAGCAGAGTATTAAATTCCATGAATGACATACTGTGTCTGTGAGAAGTTGAAAATGAGTGGCAATAAAACATTTACATTTGGATAATGCACAGTGTTCTTGGAACACAAGGAGATTAAAGCAGTTATCAAGTTTAGATGTGGACTAAAACTTTAATCCTGCGACAATCTTATTTGCTGTGTTCATTAGCCAGAAAGCATTGCCAAAAAGCAATCAAATATTTGCCAGCCCGAAGGCAAGCGTGATGATCTGCTATTATTGCGTCCATAAAAAAGGATATAGAGGCTTCTGAGGACTCACAAATCAAAGAGCATCCTGTATCGCTTGACAACTGTGTTTAACAATACATAATTCCAGACTCCTGATGAAAGCTTTGAAGACAGTCTAATGACAAAGTTGCCAGGCAACAGTCTGCTAAAGTTAAGACCCCTTCACCTGGTTCTTATGTGGGGTTTTGAACATGTTGTGGCAGGGCGGCGAGATTATCGACTACACTGAAAAAAAGTTTGTTGTAGAAACAGATTTCATAAAAATTGCTAGCAAGTAACACATTGAATTAAATGTGAAATTTTGAAGTAGAAAAACTGAAATAGTATTTTCCAACCAGATCTCATGGGAAAACAATTGAGGCTTCTAGACTCAAATAAAAAAATAAAATAAAAAAAAACTTTATTGCTTAATACTTTTAGGTTTAACAGATTATTTTAAAACACTTTAAGCTTCTATAGAACCTTATCTTATGTGTATAGTGTATCTTATAGTGTTTGTTACAAAGTTTTAATTTCGCATGCATTCGTATGATGTATGTGAAACATACAAAAACATACAAAACATATGATTATTAGTAAAAAGTAAGCATGAAGGTCCACCCCTTAATATAGCCATCACTGGGGCATAAGCAGATTGTAACGGAAACGCACAAATGAGATCATACAAATTCATACAAATTAGACACCAATTTGTCAAAACGTAAAATAGTTAAAGCTAACACTTTATTTTAAGGTGACATATTTACATGTTACTACATGTACTTATTATTATTACTTAGTAAGTAACTAACCTAAACCCAACCCTAACCCTAACCGTAACTCTACAGTAAGTACACATTAACCTTTATCCTTCCCTCGCACTTTGTAACAAATCCTTCCCTTGTGGGTCAAAATGGCCCGAAGCCTGTCCAGAAAGCTTTTCATTTCATTTCGATAATACTTTCTATTTTTCAATGCAATTTTTGGGATATTTTATTTACCTTTAAAAAATAATAAACTATAATTTAAGCAAATTTTTCCAACTTAAATTCAAAATAATACTTTTCATACTTTTGAGTGTGTAGCAGAAGATTATGTAAGCTTTGGGACATACTACTCTCGGACTCTGTCGCTTAGTTATGTGCATCCCGTCTCCGTTTAAACTACCGTCAATCATCGCCACAGTTAAAACCCAAATGACCAAATGAATGCTGCTGCTGGTGAAATATAATTCCGATAAAACTGAATAAGTATCTTTTTATCAGGTTAAATACTGATAATTGATCACTCAAACCCCTTTATCTAAACTTCTCTACTTAACCGTCGGACTTGCACACATCCGTCATGTTTGTAGTTTTTTGACACTTTTTATCTGCGTTTGTAGTTCTAATCGAATCCTCATCCAACTCGCAATGGGTTGTGGGCAATATCAGCCGTTAGAGTGTGCGTCGATCTGCACTTCGAATACTGCCCGGAAATAGTAGACCATCCAGGTATCTTTGGAATACTCATTTCAACATACTATGATTTGGTAGTAGTAGTGGATAGTATGCGAATTGGGACGCAGGGTTGGTCTTGTCTCAGTCTCGACCACATTTGTACTCGGTCTTGTCTCGGTCTCAGACTTAGGACTCTGGATTTTGTTTCAAGACCAGTCAAGACCACAACTGCTGGGATATTAATAAATTGCCAGTGCATTGTCTGATTTATTTATTGACATCATTAATGTAATTGGGTAATTTTGATTGGTAACAGCTCCATATAATGTCTTATTCTAATTATATGTATTGATTAAAAATAAGTAATTTCTCAGGTGGTAATGTGGATCTATATGAATTTAAGGATTGCTGGTCTCGACTCGATCTAACTCTGCCTTGGTCTCGTCTTGGTCTCAACCCCTCAAAGTCTTGGTCTTGTCTTGGTCTCTCTCAACCCCTCAAAGTCTTGGTCTCGTCTTGGTCTCTCTCAACCCCTCAAAGTCTTGGTCTCGTCTTGGTCTCAACCCCTCAAAGTCTTGGTCTCTCTCAACCCCTCAACGTCTTGGTCTCGTCTTGGTCTCAACCCCTCAAAGTCTTGGTCTCGTCTTGGTCTCAACCCCTCAAAGTTTTGGTCTCGTCTTGGTCTCAACCCCTCAAAGTCTTGGTCTTGTCTCAACACACATAGGTCTTGGTCTCGACTACAACACTATGGACCACTCCGATGAACATTCAGTTAAAAAAAAAGTTTCAGGTCAAAATGACCCGAGGGAAGGATTAATATTTCTCAGCACTTATTTGAGTAAGTGCAATGCAACTACGTCACCTCTATATAAAGTGTAACCTAGTTAAGAATTGTCATGAGATTGTGTATTATATTTTCTTATAAAACGTACTTCAGTACTTCATTTTTTACAGTGTATTTGTCCGGACATGCAGCATAAAGCCTCATTGCCCAAACCGGTCACCACTTTTGCAACAGGACCATGTCAACCAGCCTTGTGCTACACAACCTCCATCCATCACCAAACAACTGTTTGCCAAGTTTGGCCCCCACTGGGAGCATTAAAACAAAAGGGAAGCATGGAGCTAAACAACTGCCTCAGCAGTGATTCCATCATAACTGACAGGGGTCCCTGGGGCCATTCAGGGTACCATGAAGGAGGATGTCAAGCTGCCCAGCTAAGTCCATCAGACATCATTCACCTCTACGTACCTGCATGCAGCTCGCTGGGGCGCAGTGAATAGTCCCTTGGTCAGGTGATTTCCCCGGCTTTTCTCTTGCTCAGGCAGGCTGGAAGACAGCCAGCTGTATTGGAACTATTGACCCCTGTATGAAGAAGGAGTGGGTTTTGTGAAATGATGCTCAGAGAATAAAAATGGATGAAGAGATGTAATGAAATGTACTTGGGGAACTGATTCTCTCTTTTTCCTCTTCCTCTTGCTATCTATGTCACCCCACTCCCATTTTTTTTTTTTTAAGTTTAGCCAGTTGCAGACTGTATTTGTCACTGTCCAGCCTGTTTCAGACAAGATGGATAGGATTAGAACCTCTTATTCTAAGAGGATGACTGAGAAGTTAGTAATTTGAGCGATATCGAGGAACACCGAGTCAAGTTCACCTTCAGCTTTAAAACTAATTTAGGGGCACAAAATGAAAATTAGCTTTTTAGGTGGCTATACAAGTATTAAAAATCAGTTCACACTGAAATAAAGCTGAGGCTCGAATTTCCAGGGATATTAACACTGATTATTTTAGCTCACCGTGAGGCCCATAAAACAAATGCTCAATGGGTTCCATAAAGGAACTCTGTAGAAGACAGAACCAATATATTACATCGAGTGAATTTTTACTCACATCAGATGCTTTTTTTTTTCTCATGAGGAGACGTGTGGAGATCTCATGTTTCAGGGGAACTTCCCTGCTCTCCATGATACACTGAGGCCTTTCAGTGGAGGTTAAAATGCCACAGCCCACAGTCATGACCTTCTCACCTCAAACCCAAATAGACCAAAGGCTAAAGCTTACCATTATAAGAATTACAGGTCATCTGCTTGTGCACTAAGCAATTTAAGATAATGACAACTCAGATTTGTATATTCTGTATGGAACTTTCCACAAACAGGGTATAAAGTACACAAGTACAAAAAAATATGGTTCTTTAAAGGTTGGTTCTTTACACATAGTAACAGTTCTATTTAGAACCATATCGTCTTAAAGAACCCTTTATATGCTGAAATGGTTCTTTGTGTTAGAGTTTAGGGTTCTTTAATCCGTTTGTTTTTCAAATCCGTAACTGTCAAAGCCTTCTCATTAGTTCAGCTACAACTACACAGACTGTCAACACACTCATAACAGGTAAATGATTTCTTTATTAAAACATCTATACATTTTAACTTTCAAATTGCAACTGGTTTCCTACCAATCATGTCTTTTTCACTTTTTAGTTTAACAGAACATGTAAGTGTGAGCAGCTCTGTTCAGTTAAGGATAGGCTACTTCTCTTCGCCAAGTAAGTAAAAGAGATATTGAAATTATAAACCATATTGTTAGATTTTTTTTTTTAAATGATTACTTTAATGTTTTTTTTGTGACTGGGTTTATGCATAAAGCTATTACATGACTTTATATCACTTTTTCCTTTTAACATTGTAAAGGGCTCACATACTGTCCATTTTTGCTCATTTTGGCAAATAATTAAACATAATTGTTTTTACATAAACAATAGAAGAGACATACTATCTCTAAACTCAATTGTGTATTTCGGATGCTGTCACATGCCACAACCTCATCATCTGCAGAGAGCAACTGCCACTCAAAATACACATAATTAATGATGGATATGAAGACATAGAGGACTGTGAAGATATTTCACTGGAACTTGGTCTTCATTACATCTATATCATGTTCAGTGTCAATTGTTATTTTTGTATTCAGTTAATAACTGTTGTTAGAGCACTGCCATTTTTTATAAGACTTGCCATGTCAATAAAAAATAAAAGTACCTAACTGACACAACATGCTGTTTTTTTATGTATAAAACCTGGCCACAAGATATTATAATACCAGGCAGATAGAGGGTAAAACAATATTGTCATAATGTTATGCCTGATTGGTGTATATTTAGAAATATATTTCACCAAATACATTTTATGGCCATTTTTATATATTTTAGATTTTTCTGCCATATGGGGTTACAACTTATTTAATAAATGCAAAAGAACACATGCAATCTGACATTGTCAGATGACAAACTTTTAATAAACATTTACCAAAGATTTGTTATTTAACTTACCATAGAACTTATTTCCAGATGCCCTCAGTGACTCCATCCTAAACCAGCACATTCATTATTATTATTACGGTGTGTTTGATCATGCTGTCGTGGTGTTCGCTAATCGAAATGTTGCAATTAAGTTGGGCTTCAAATCATGATTCGCCCACCTCAGTGCAGGTAAACATCCATCATCTCTCACTCCCACAGAAGAGGCCACTGCATCTTAACAAGCTGCCCAAAAACACTCACATGAAAACGGTTTGTTGACAAGCAAGTTTACATTGAGGTAATTGGTTTCAGGCACAAACCAGACAAGTTAATTAATTTTAATTACTCACAGTGAACGGCAGAGGTCAGGCAAAAAGAGCAGAGAGGGTGGGAAGAAGTTTAGTTTGCCACCAAGTTGTTCACTAAGAAAAAAACAAACAAACGCAAACTTGAATACAAGAGAGCAGTTGTTGCAACTACTAATCTTCTCTTGGTGTCAGCCTCACATTTTCAATATTTGCAGCACATCATGATTTGGGTACATTGAAATACTAACATTTCTCTAATACAATACATGACAAAACATGCATAAAAAAACTCTCACTTATCTGATGTTACAAATGATTACTGCATAGACATCTGCAAAAGAGGAAAATTCGTTTTTTTAATGAAGACCGAGAAGACTCCAACAAGATGTACAAATGAAAAAAGATCATGATATTCCACCCTTTGTAAGACTAGAAAGATCATTATAATTACTTACATGGTCTACTTATTTTCTAGAAATTTGGATTGTGTGGAAGATGGCAAGCCAGTTCCAGCATTGAGTGTAATTTCATGCAGTGCAATGAGAGCAAAAGAGCAGTGATAAAGCACACAGATATGGGTTTATGACATCTCAGTAAAATCTCATGCTTCAGCAGAAAAGACACTTTTATAGGTTAAACAATAAAGGCAGGTGCTTTAAAGTCAACTGGAAATGTGTTCACAAGCCATTTTACTGAGCTAATCTGACATATTCAATAAGGGAAAAGGTAGGAAAAGACTTAATTTTATCCATCATTGATTGGATGTGAAAAATAGGTGTTACGTACTAAAATGGCACCAGTTAGAGGGGAGGAGTTAGAGGTCTTGCTCTTGGTGACATCAACAAAAACATATTGAAGATATATTACAAACCCGATTCCAAAAAAGTTGGGACACTGTACAAATTGTGAATAAAAAAGGAATGCAATAATTTACAAATATCATAAACTTATATTTTATTCACAATAGAATATAGATAACATATCAAATGTTGAAAGTAAGACATTTTGAAATGTCATGCCAAATATTGGCTCATTTTAGATTTCATGAGAGCTACACATTCCAAAAAAGTTGGGACAGGTAGCAATAAGAGGCCGGAAAAGTTAAATGTACATATAAGGAACAGCTGGAGGACCAATTTGCAACTTATTAGGTCAATTGGCAACATGATTGGGTATAAAAAGAGCCTCTCAGAGTGGCATTGTCTCTCAGAAGTCAAGATGGGCAGAGGATCACCAATTCCCCCAATGCTGCGGCCAAAAATAGTGGAGCAATATCAGAAAGAAGTTTCTCAGAGAAAAATTGCAAAGAGTTTGAAGTTATCATCATCTACAGTGCATAATATCATCCAAAGATTCAGAGAATCTGGAACAATCTCTGTGCGTAAGGGTCAAGGCCGGAAAACCATACTGGATGCCCGTGATCTTCGGGCCCTTAGACGGCACTGCATCACATACAGGAATGCTACTGTAATGGAAATCACAACATGGGCTCAGGAATACTTCCAGAAAACATTGTCGGTGAACACAATCCACCACGCCATTCGCCGTTGCCGGCTAAAACTCTATAGGTCAAAAAAGAAGCCATATCTAAACATGATCCAGAAGCGCAGGCGTTTTCTCTGGGCCAAGGCTCATTTAAAATGGACTGTGGCAAAGTGGAAAGCTGTTCTGTGGTCAGACGAATCAAAATTTGAAGTTCTTTTTGGAAAACTGGGACACCATGTCATCCGGACTAAAGAGGACAAGGACAACCCAAGTTGTTCTCAGCGCTCAGTTCAGAAGCCTGCATCTCTGATGGTATGGGGTTGCATGAGTGCGTGTGGCATGGGCAGCTTACACATCTGGAAAGGCACCATCAATGCAGAAAGGTATATCCAAGTTCTAGAACAACATTTGCGCCCATCCAGACGTCGTCTCTTTCAGGGAAGACCTTGCATTTTCCAACATGACAATGCCAGACCACATAGAAGAAGGATCCGGGTACTGAAATGGCCAGCCTGCAGTCCAGATCTTTCACCCATAGAAAACATTTGGCGCATCATAAAGAGGAAGATGCGACAAAGAAGACAGTTGAGCAACTAGAAGCCTGTATTAGACAAGAATGGGACAACATTCCTATTCCTAAACTTGAGCAACTTGTCTCCTCAGTCCCCAGACGTTTGCAGACTGTTATAAAAAGAAGAGGGGATGCCACACAATGGGAAACATGGCCTTGTCCCAACTTTTTTGAGCTGTGTTGATGCCATGAAATTTAAAATCAACTTATTTTTCCCTTAAAATAATACATTTTCTAAGTTTAAACATTTGATATGTCATCTATGTTGTATTCTGAATAAAATATTGAAATTTGAAACTTCCACATCATTGCATTCTGTTTTTATTCACAATTTGTACAGTGTCCCAACTTTTTTGGAATCGGGTTTGTAAAATAATTCTATTTAAGTGGCCATTCACAAAGAACACATTACTGCATTTTTTTTTATATGTAAACATGCGCTAAATGGATGTGCTTGACTATCATATTTTTAAAGTAATCGAGGATGTGGCCATTTGTAAATTGAATTGAATGTGTCGAGCTTCCGGTGTCATCCACTTCCAGTAATTTTTAGCTGTACAAAATGTTGCTGATTTATATTGCAAACTGGTATTTCTTACTATATTCTTTTAATGTTTTGTTGTAATTATAAACACTGGTTTGTAGTGCAAAATAGTTTTACCGTTTACTAGGGCTAGGCGGTACGATATACACTCACCTAAAGGATTATTAGGAACACCTGTTCAATTTCTCATTAATACAATTATCTAATCAACCAATCACATGGCAGTTGCTTCAATGCATTTAGGGGTGTGGTCCTGGTCAAGACAATCTCCTGAACTCCAAACTGAATGTCAGAATGGGAAAGAAAGGTGATTTAAGCAATTTTGAGCGAGGCATGGTTGTTGGTGCCAGACGGGCTGGTCTGAGTATTTCACAATCTGCTCAGTTACTGGGATTTTCACGCACAACCATTTCTAGGGTTTACAAAGAATGGTGTGAAAAGGGAAAAACATCCAGTATGCGGCAGTCCTGTGGGTGAAAATTCCTTGTTGATGCTAGAAGTCAGAGGAGAATGGGCCGACTGATTCAAGCTGATAGAAGAGCAACTTGACTGAAATAACCACTTGTTACAACCGAGGTATGCAGCAAAGCATTTGTGAAGCCACAACACGCACAACCTTGAGGCGGATGGGCTACAACAGCAGAAGACCCCACCGGGTACAACTCATCTCCACTACAAACAGGAAAAAAAGGCTACAATTTGCACGAGCTCACCAAAATTGGACAGTTAAAGACTGGAAAAATGTTGCATGGTGTAACGAGTCTCGATTTCTGTTGAGACATTCAGATGGTAGAGTCAGAATTTGGTGTAAACAGAATGAGAACATAGATCCATCATGCCTTGTTACCACTGTGCAGGCTGGTGGTGGTGGTGTAATGGTGTGGGGGATGTTTTCTTGGCACACTTTAGGCCCCTTAGTGCCAATTGGGCATCGTTTAAATGCCACGGCCTACCTGAGCATTGTTTCTGACCATGTCCATCCCTTTATGACCACCATGTACCCATTCTCTGATGGCTACTTCCAGCAGGATAATGCACCATGTCACAAAGCTTGAATCATTTCAAATTGGTTTCTTGAACATGACAATGAGTTCACTGTACTAAAATGGCCCCCACAGTCACCAGATCTCAACCCAATAGAGCATCTTTGGGATGTGGTGGAACGGGAGCTTCGTGCCCTGGATGTGCATCCCACAAATCTCCATCAACTTCAAGATGCTATCCTATCAATATGGGCCAACATTTCTAAAGAATGCTTTCAGCACCTTGTTTAATCAATGCCATGTAGAATTAAGGCAGTTCTGAAGGCGAAAGGGGGTCAAACACAGTAGTAGTATGGTGTTCCTAATAATCCTTTAGGTGAATGTATATTAGGCAGTTTTCACTTTAATACGCAAATCTGATATATACATGTGCGATTTCTTATCCTGCTGTTCACAGACATAGCCGACTGTTTATGTGAACTTTGTGTGTTTTTGACAACCTTATTATTTGACAGTTTAAGTGCAATAAGATGTGAATGAGAACATAGTTGTATACTCACGGGATGCGGCGCCTGACATCCAGCTTTCTGTGCGCTCAGAAAGCCATATATCAGAAGTTTAGGCTGATATGGCTTTAAAACTAATGCAGATAATAAACTTTCATGATGATGCAATGTCACATGAGTGTGACTGCGATAGAGATGATAATCAAAACCAAACAGACGTTTTAGTTTTTGGCAGAGTATCTAGAAAGCAGGGTGGGGAGCACGAAAACAGCCTGTTTTTCCATCTACTCAAATATGGGCATTTACACCTGGTATAATAAATGATCTGTGGGGTATTTTGAGTTGAAACTTCATAGACACATAATCTGCGATCTCTGACCTAGTTTGTATGCTAGCTTCTGTGGCTTAAATACGCTGTATTTTGCACCAAATGGCAACCCGGGGTGTCGAAATACTATTGGGTAAATTGGCAGATGGCAGGATCACACAGACCAAAACCAATACAGACATTCTGACATGGAACACACATTTCAAAGTAGAATAACTGGCTGTAGCATTGCTTTTTTTGGGGGGGAGAAACAAGTATGTGAACTTAGTATGTTCCCTAAATCTCTGCAAACCTATTATGGTATTTTTGTACTATATTACAGCCAAAACAAATTACATACAGCAAAATAGGGTGGATGTTGTGTTTTTCATTCCACTGCCCTGCATCTCACATTTTTAAAACAGAAAAATGTGTTCTGTGAATGGCACCTTGGGTACATTCTCATATGGTGAGGATTCTTTTTGTAGGTTACAGCATGACACTGGGCGGCAACTTTTTTATTAAGTCATTGAATTATTCACTGAACCGATCCGTTTAAGAACCTGATTCATCCAGGAATGAAACAAATTACTGTGATCATGAATTGTTCTTGGGAATATTTTTATTGGCAGAACAAAAACAGATAATGTAAGTGTTGTGTTGTGTAAGTTATTTAAGATGAACATTTACTGAACCGTTTAATAAAAGCAATATCGCACTGGCAATTGTTCAGCTGTTGACCGCAATGTACTATTCACTGTATTTAAATGAATATAATTTATGTATTTTAGCAAAGAAACATTCAACTAATCCAAATAATAGATGAAAAACAACAGATTGATCCCAATGATGTCTAGCACTGCTAGTGCATTGATCGGTTTCAGAAGAAAGAACAGGTTTTCCTTTTCCCAAATCATGACTGTTATCTAGGATCGGAGGATTTGTGTCATTCTATCCTGTGGGCTGTCAGCTGTGAAGCATGGGATTGAATTTAGTTTGTAATCAAACAAACCATATTGTCTCAGTCCAGTGAGAAAGATAAGAGTCATAATGTTGCCTTTTCATGCAATTGAGGAATCTGTTCCACAAAGTGATTTTCAAAGAAGAAAAAGTCAAAGTTTTTCCGCTTTAGTTTGGTTTTCTTTACGGTTTGTTAGAGCATTGTAATGGAGTCTGTTTGTGAGGTAATGGCTACCTCAGAAAGAATGAAATGAAGTAAATATGCTATATCCTGACCTTTAACAAAACATTTTAGGACAAACCACAGCTTCTTACCCATGATATATAAATGAAGTGAAACCTGGCTATCAAATTAGACAAGAGAGACGCAGTTGCTAGTCAAACTTGACTTGTTTCTCAGGAGCGTTTCTAATGTGTAACTCCATCAGGAATTTTAATTAAACTGCTGCGTAATCTCCGGCGTCCATTTTTCTTTCCTTCTCACACACATTTTGCATTCGTTCTCTGAATGCTGCTGAATGAACACGACCACATTATCACTTAATTAATTTCTATCAGCCATGCCACAATGACTTCTAGAGCAAAAACAGCATTTTTCAAAATGACAACAAGCAAGAATCTCTTTTGTTTTTATGGAAGGCTGATGCCACATTCTCATTTTCATAGACCGTTCATTTGAAGCCTTGCGACATTAAGAAAGCTGACAGTCACAATGGATATTAGGTGAAGTAGTCATCTTGAAAAAGAATGGCTATGGCGCAGAACTAAATTGTGTTCCTTTGTGCAAAATATTACAGTTAATGTCTATATCAGGGTTCCTCAAATCCGGCCCGAAGGGTCACTGTCCTTTATTTAAATATAATATTCCTATATATCATGCACAAATTTAATTACATGACAATTAAAGGAATAAAATCACACAGATAACCTCTCTGTTACAAAATAAAAGCTGAGAGAAAGACAATGGTAGCTGCTGACAACTGAGAGCGATTGCTAGACCAGCCAGCACAAATTTCCTCTGCCCTCAGCCATCAATAATCAGACACAATGTTAGGACAAATGACTAACGTTTATCTCTTGCCTTACCTAGAGGGAACTCAGCATGGGCACCTGCCAAACAAACAAGAAAGCAAATTCCAATTGTTTGCTTCATATTGCCATGAAGAGTGAAGCAGGAACAGGTATGTTGTCCAGAATTTGTAATAGTGTGTGTGTGTGTGTGTGTGTGTGTGTGTGTGTGTGTGTGTGTGTGTGTGTGTGTGTGTGTGTGTGTGTGTGTGTGTGTCTCGGTTGAGCGGTGTAGTATGTTCCAAAGTCGATGCGTGATGCAGAATGACATGTAAACACAATATTAATTAGACAGAGAGAGAAAAACACTACACAAAAACCAAACAACATTAACAATAGACAAAATACACAGGCCAGAAATACAGATTTTTAAAGGCACACCTTCAGAAAAATGTGCTTTTCACTACTCCTATACTGCATGATATACAGAAAAATATATGTTTGTATTGAACATTTATAGAGCAACAGATTTTGTGTGAAAATAAATCATAAAAGTGGTTTATTTTATTTAAAAATCTTAAAAATGTGTGAGGTGTCGAGGGGGGCCTTTTACCCCATACATGGGGTAAAAGGCTCACCAGCATGGGGCAAAAGGCACACAGTATTGATACAAAAGTTATACAAGTTATTTTCAAAACAATCACTTTTGCAAAGTTTGAACTATTTTCTGTTTAAATATTAAATATTAAATGAGCGCAGAATCAACTTCGCATTGCATCAAATATCAGCCAAATTTCCACGTGCATCTTGAAAAGCGGATGTTTTGGAAAGTGCTGAAGCAAGTTTTTGTGCCATCTAGTGGTTTAGAGGAAAATAAAATCAAAGGAGCCTTTTACCCCGTGGAGCCTTTAGCCCCATTGTACCCTACCCTCATTCACTTGAAGGAGTGAATGAAAATGAGTGAATGAATTCAGACACTAATGCTGCGTTCTAACGTCCTAAGCCCTTGATCACTTGGAATCCACTATGGAGTTGATTTATTATATATTTTTTTCCTTTACGAAATTGTTTAAATGCAGCATTCTATATGTATATAGGTGTGTTTGGGTTGTTTTAAATGTTTTTAAAAATAATTAAAATATCAGAGTTGTTTGTGGTGGGGTAAATTAAACGCGATATGCGGTGACGTCACATTCATGTTGCATTGTGGTATATGAAGCTGCCTGAAGTGTCCCTCTGTCAAAATCGAGGGAGCGAGGGTCTGTCCATATAAACTTCCCTCATCCACTTCACGAAGTGGAACGCACTTCAAAATGGCAGCAGGGATTCCCACCAGGGGGTGCTTAGGGAAGTTCGCAAGTGTGTGTCTAAAAGTGGAGTGGAACACAGGTGCGCCTGAAGCTGTTGCCACTTTTGCATAGTTTGTGCTTGCTGTTTAATAATCATTTGAAATGTAGCAAATTGTCAGCTCCAGTAGCAAGATGAAAATATTTATCTTGAACTCTGCCATGGAAACTATCATGTGTAAACCTTAAAGGTGTCATGAACTGGCTTTTTTATTTTTTTATACTGTTGTCTGAGGTCAACTTATGATGTTCTCATGGGTTTTACATTCAAAAACATCATAATGAATAAGTAATAGGCTATTTTTCTACCCTTCTTTTGAGCCTCTCTCCTGCACACTCTGATTTTATGGGAAGACTTGGAAGTAAACGCCCACGGCTAGGATTGGATAAGATTTGCATATTATAATGAGCTTCGGCTCCCCTGCAAGTACACGTGAGGGATTGTTTTGAAGCGTGTGGGGAAACGGCAACCGGAATGATTCTCTCACAGGGCTCGCAAAACATCTTTATCAAACAAACACAATGATTTATCGCTCATCCACCCGCGATTGACTGGAATGTTATTTTTTTATTACTTGGCCTGCCCGATTGGTGGATATAAGTGTGAACCGTGCATCACACACACATGCCAAGTATGCTGCAGACAACATGATCAAAACTTCCGCTATTGTATTTTGCCTATATCATGTCAGTGGCACGAGTCGGTGGGCGGGGCTACAGAATCAGGTTTACTGGTGTACGTTTCACCACACGATGACATCAAGGGCTGGCATATTCTGAGATTGATCGTTTGCTGGGTCTGGTGTCAACAAAAGCTTTTCTTTGACTAACAAGGAAGTTTTCAGCTCTGAAACTTACAGGATATTCTTATATTACAATGACCTTTTATATATCAAAAGGGAAATCTGATTTCTCAATTCATGACCCCTTTAATTAAACAATTTAATAATCACTTAAAAAGGAATTTATACCTGAATGGTGTAACGCTGTATCCACACTGGACCAGCGGTTTGGAAAATGGAAGGATTGATGATTCAGCTGCGGGCATCCTCTTCAGGCGGGACGCAGGGATTAATTCGACGTGCGACTCTCACAGTGCATTATGGGTATTCTCTAGCCATTGAGCGTACATCGGTTGTACACTCGTTACTGCGGTGCATTGTGGAATTGAAAGAGTGCACTCAATTCATATGCCGTGTCCCATATTGCCTACTTATACTACGACCTAAAAGCATGTACTCTTTTTGTGAAGAAAAAATACATACTTTTGAATGTGTAACAGAAGATTATGCAAGCTTTGGGACATAGGCCTACTACTTCATCACCTTTAATGGACAGCTCTGTCGTTTAGTTATGTGCATCCTGTCACAGTTTAAACTGCCCTGTCAATCATCTTGTCACAGTTAAAGCCCTCCACATTCAATTTCATTTAATTTCCTACAGTATCAGAGAGAAATGTAGTAGCACGTTCATCTCTCATTTGTGGGTCTTTAATGCAGAGACTCCCCTCATGTGTTTGCAGTTTAAATATAATCATGCATTTATAAAAGTTAATGGCCAAATGAATCATTACAAAAGTTCACAATGCTGCTGCTTTTGAAATATATTGTGAATAACATTGAATAAATATATTTTCGTCAAATTAGATACTAATTATTAATCACTCAAACGTCAAACCCCTTTATCTAAACCTCTCTACTTAACCGTCGCACATCCATCATGTTTGTAGTTTTTTAACACTACATCCGTGTTTGTAGTTCTAATCAAATCCTCATCAAGGGGGTAATCCAGCATACCTTCCATAGGGGCAGCCATTGCTAACCAGGCCATCACCTGCTGTTAGCATTCCATTGACTCCCATTCATTTTGGCGTCACTTTGACAGCGAATATCTTTACATCTGAGGCATTTAAAGACTCCATTTCTTGTATCTTACACTATTGCCCCGTAGAAGCTGTTTTTGTAACGGCTAACGATTGCGTCATAACCACGCAACTCTCTGTCGCACAGTAGAGACATTACCGTATAGACCCTTATAGACAGGAGGAGAAGCTCACAGGCAATCTTTTACTGTCTGTGAGGCAATCGGGGGGACATGGAGGCATAAAGTCTGATAAAGTCAAGGGAGAAGCATGGGGAGAAGCCCATAGAGAGCCAAAATCTCTGCAAGATTCGGCGATTCAGATTTGACTTTGCACAACTACTAGAGGACGTACAACTGTCAGACAGGTTGCCCACGTCACATCTACGTCGTCAAGTTCAGTCTGATGCTGCGCAGTACGCTCAGCCATCAGGAAGTGAGTGCTTCTAATTGACTTCACTTTTCTCTGGTGAAGTCTATGGGGTCGCTGTGTCCATTTCTTTTACTGTCTATGATCCTCATCCAACTCGCAATGGGTTGTGGGCAATATCAACCGTTAGAGTGTGCGTCGATCTGCACTTCAAATTCTGACCGGAAATAGTAGACCATCCGGCTATCTTTGGAATACTCATTTCAACATACTACGATTTGGGACATACTAATTCTATTTTCGAATACTATTTAGGACGGACAGTATGCGAATTGGGACGCACCAATAGTTTTCAATCACGTGACTGTCACGGAGCCCTGGAGGGAAAAACATAGATATACATAATAAAGGCATCTATATACATGGGCAAAACAGCCACAGAACTGCAGCATAAGCCTGTCAATTAAAAAAAATAAAAATAAATTGTGAACAAGATGCAAGTTTTTGGCACTTGATCCATAGCACCTGTTGCAGTATTTCATTCACTAAAAGCAGCGGGTGTTTTTAAAATGATTAATGTGAAAAACACTTAGGGTGGGTCGCACCAATAAGGATTAAATTAAGCAAAGTTTAACATAATCACATAAAGTTTAACAAGATTAACTACGCATAAAGACCATTAGAATTAAAGGGCTGATCGAGCAGCATAGGCGGAGGGTGAACCGACACCAGACTAAAGAATCCTTATTAGTGCAACCCACCCTTAAAGTGCCTTAATGTACTAAAACAGTGATAATAAAATATCAAATTCATTTTATGATGGATACTAGCCTATATACAGGCGAGTAGACGAGCCAAGAATATGGATGCAATGCGTTTTCTTTAAAAACACTTTTGTGTTGCATTAATATTCGGTGTTCATTTGCTTGCCTGTACAAAACATGCATAATCAATAAGATGTAGGCTTATATTGAATTTGGTCTTTTAATAGCACTGTCTTAATACATTAGAACTTACTACAAACCTGGTAAAAATGACTGGCGGGCAATGGAGGGAAGCCTTGTTTTGCCCTCCAGATGGGCGATCCTATAATGGTGTGACGTCACGTGACCAAATAGATTAGTGTAAAAAAAAGTCAAAAATATTAAATATTTTAGTATTAACTTTTATTTTAGAAAATTAGATTTATGAGTTTTAGATGCTGTGCTTGTATCTTGCATCAGTGGTACATATCTCAGAATTATATGTAATTTGATGTGCTTCAGTCCAAACGTTCAATATACTGGACACTAAATATTATATAGTTCAATTTTTCATACCTAAACATGTTGTTGTTACTAAAGATTCCCATCTAGGACTGGGGAAGTTATAATTCCGACAACAAATAAGTGCTGTGTCAAGCGTTGTAGGTAATCGTGTGGAGTATAGTATCATTTTCTCTCATCATCACTGCTGCCAAGGTGCAGATCAAACACTTCTAATAGCGCTGCCTCGATCAGAAGTCGTGGAAAGAGACTGTGTGTAAATGAACTGTGATAACACCCTCTATCACAGATGGTTTCCGCAATGGAGCAGACCCTGCAGCCTGGAGGCTGAAACAGAATTCTCCAGAGCAACAGTTCTGGCCATAAAGATTTCTTCTCAACATGGCTAATGGGAGTCTGTCTGACTGCACATAACCTCTGCCAGACTCAGAGAATGAGCTTTTAACATCTCACACCTGGCACCTTTAAGTACAGGCAGATGGGTATTGCAATTCAATTAAAATGGAAATCTTGTTCAATTAATGTGGTGGAACAAAGGATTTTCCGGCGGTAACAAGAAACTGGGGGCCGCTGATTATCTGAGGCTTGTTGACGAGCCAGACAACGGATTAACATGGCACGCATTCACAGACACAAAGACAGACAGACACGCACATACATGCACATGAAGTTATGAGCTCGAGCGCCAAGCAGCTCTGAAATGTTTACATGAACAAATCAGACGATAAGCCTCAAATATCGTGTGCCTGTCGGGATAGAGCTTATAAAAATTGTGGCAGTCTTCACAGCAATAAATAAAATAAAACAAACAAATAATTTAACATTTAAATATTTGTAAATATTTCAATAGTTTTGATTGTTTAAATTATTATTCCTAAAGACTAATTTATTTAAAATGATGTGTAAAATAGTTTTATTTATTTTTATGTAGCCTATGATTGCTCAAAAATCTTCAATATATACTGGACATAAGTCATAAGTTATAAGCCAGAACAAAAATGGTCTTCACAATAACAGCAAAAAAATAAAATAAATAAATAAATAAATAAAATATTTCCCCTAAAATAATGTAAAATTGTTAAATATTTAAATAGTTTTCATTGTTTATTTTTTTCCCCTAAAACAATTATAATTCCTAAAGACTAATTTATTTATTTATTTCAAATTTAAAAATGTAAAAAAAAAAGTTACCTTGTAATTTATTGCTAAATTGTTCAATATGGACTGAACATAAGTCATTGTTATAAGTCACAACAAAAATGGTGGCAGTCTTCACAATAACAGAAAAAAAAAAAAAAAGAAATCAAACAAACTTTTTATTTTATTATTGCTTAAAAATGTCAATATGGACTGGACATAAGTCATTATTATAAGACAAAAAACTGGTAAATTAAAACAAAACCTATAACTAACTAACCAACTAAATAAAGAAAAAGTGCTAATTATTACATTAAAGCATTTTTTTTTTTTTTTTTTAATTTATTATTTCTAATGTTGCCTGTGGATTTAGCAGTCATTGTTGAGTCAGAACAACAAATAAATAAATAACAAAAATGAATAAATGGTCAAATAAATAATAAACACGCACACACACTTTTAAATGTATTATTGCTAAAGATATTCCATATGTATTTGATAGTCACTGTTGAGTGAGTGAGTGACTGTCTGTTCAACTCTTAAGGAGCTGCGTTCCATTTGTGGTTTGGCCTCCAGGTTTGCCCCAATCTGAACTTTTAGAGATGAAGAATTATTTATTAGTGGCTCTGTGCTGCAACTCATTAGGGAAGTCAATTTAAAAGAGTATGATATCACCACAAGTCTTTGCCATAAGTTAGAAATCCACTTGCTGGAATGACAATTTTCCATTTGTGAAAATCCTCCCCATTCATTTATGTTAAAATATTGACTCAACACAAAAATAAATCACTGTTGCAGCAGGCACATTTTGCCTTTCCACTGTTGTCTAATACTTTAGGTGCCCCTGACCTTGAGTGACTTTGTTGTTGTGCTTTGAATGCATAATTAAAAAAAAGACAAGATTAATCGTGTCAGTATTTATGAAGTAAACCTGGCTGGCAGGATGTTTAAGACAGTGAGCCAGCAGTTTTGGAGGATCTCTGGCACAAAGCTTGTCATCTGCTGAGAGTGAAAGCTGCAGTGCGGCCAGTTTTCATGCCTGTCATCCGATAACCAACCTCATCTACAAGTTATTTTGTTATCAACAGAGAATTTGCCCATGCTATGCGACACTGTATGTCAGCTTAAAAGTCATAAGTCATTTTAAGCAAAATATTGAGCCTGAAAATCCTCTTCTCTCTCTCTATAACCATACAGGTCTCTAACCAGGAGACAGCGCTCGCCCACAGCACATCTTGCTTGAAATGAATCATAATTAAAAACTACAGTCTCATAAAGCCTTTGTCCTCACAGCAACAAAAAAAAAAAAAAAAAACATCAAAACAACCTTTCCTTTGCATGCTAATCACAATGTGTAGCAGTGGCAAAGTCCGAAACAAATGAGAGCTGGATCCAAATGCAATGCGTTTAATAAATCAAGATAAAGGTACAAAATAAACACAGGAACACAGAGATGAGGACACCGACAGTACATTCATACATGGACAAGACCTAACAATGAACACAGGGGTTTAAATACACAAAAGACGTAATTGTAATAATAATTTGTTACATTTATATAGTGCTTTTCTGGGTACTCAAAACGCTTTAAAGGGGGGAATCTCCTCAACCACCACCAATGTGAAGCATCCACCTGGATGATGCGACAGCACCCTTAGCGCGCCAGAACGCCCACAACACACCAGCTGATTGGTGGAGAGGAGTGATGAAGCCAATCAGGATATGGGGAGGATTAGGAGGCCATGATGGACAGAGGCCAATGGGCAAATTTGGCCAGGATACCAGGGTTACACCCCTACACTGAAAAAAAAAAAAAAGTGTGTTGGATTTACATGATTTAATTGTGTACATCGGTCCCGCATGAATCAATTAAGTTAAACAAACATAATTTGTTCATGTAACGTCAACATCATGGGATGAATACATTTTAAGTGACTCAATTAAGTGGTCTCAAAGTGAATTTTATATGGATCCCTGACATGATTCAGGCATTTAATTTCATATATTCATTCATCCACTTCAATTTCATATTTTCATGTTACACAACTGAATTATAATACTGCACTAGCTAGTTGACAACCTTTTAGCACACATTAGCATCTTAAATGCGAAGCATTTAAAGCTTCTTCAGCAAAGCCATGACATTAGTTGTTTTAGTCCACAGCCTAAGCAAATGCCCCACTCTTCTCCACAATGGCAACCCACTGTAATTTAAATTCTTCTAATAATGCCAACATAATTGAATATTAAACACTATTACATTTACATTTATGCATTTGGCAGACGCTTTTATCCAAAGCGACTTACATTGCATTCAAGGTACACATTTTTTACATTTTGTCAGTTCTTGCTTTCCCTGGGAATGGAACCCATGACCTTGGCGTTGCTAGCCCCACACTCTTATTGTTTGAGCTACAGGAAAGATATTAAACACAATCAAGTCTCCCCCTTTCTCATCTTGCTCAAAAATACATAAAACATATAAAATAACAACATTTACTCTCTCTTGATTTAGCCATATGCAAAGCATGGAGGGAACTAACAAGCCCCGCCCAGTTTCAGTTAATGCAACACAAATCATTCATGTAATCTCAACACAAATGGATTAAGTAAACTTCAATTTGACTTATATTTAAGTGAAATGAACACAATCAAATTATGTTAGGACAAAATGTATAGCAGTTCCACATCTGATTTGGGCCGACACTATGTTGCCGTCACATTTCCGGGGTTTTCAGAAGAAATCGTCTTCATATTTGGGTATAAACTTCAATAGTATTAAACGTAAATGACAACAAACCTTTTTTTTTTGCGTTCCTACAAAAAGAAAACACCAAGCAAAAGTGGCGTACATACATTTTTTAAGAAAGAAATATATATATATATATATATATATATATATATATATATATATATATATATATATATATATATATATATTATATAATTTATAATAAATACTGCGTTAAAAATAAGAATCATCAATTGGAAAAACGGGTCATCACAGTCTGTGACAAGAGTCCATTTGTTACATACTGTGATCTTTCTTTGCCATTCACGCAATGAATGCATCCATGTGTTCACACAAGTTAAAATGACAGCAGTACAGCCATATAACTGAACGAGTCTCTGTCACAAGTAAAACAGCCTGACTGATGCGCCTCTCTAAAACATGACACTGCAACTTCCTGCAGTCATAAGTGTAAGTGGCACTCGGGGCTAACAGTAGTCTACACATTTATGAGGATGGATGTGCTGCCTTGGCCAACTAGAACACACAGCCACGTCTTGCCACAGTTCTCAAAATCTGACGGTTTATTACATGACGCATCTTCACTCATCAGAATGATTTCAGGACATCTCTATAAAGACTGTGAAATCTGTTCACCAATTTTAAATGTATAATGTGACATATTTATGAGGTAAAAATTACATTATATTATATACAGAAAAAGTGAACATGTAATTTTTATAAATATATTTATGTGACTCATTTACAAGGTTATCAGTATGAATTTTTTTATTATATCATATTATAATTTTTAAATGTCACATTATAAATATATTTTGAAAAAAACACTTTTTCTGTCAAGTCCATGTCTTTAAGGTTATAATATAATATAACGAATTTAACATAATTAACCCTTAAACAGGCACGACTGGAAAATGATCAGCAAAAAATAATTTAATGTCATGTCATGTCATTTCCTTATTTCATCTGGACTTAAGTAAAACATTTCCAAAGGAATTTTTTAAATATTTGATGTAGCTTTGATTTTATGAGTTGTAACTCCCAGTACACGTTGCCTATTTAGGGTATTAAAAAAAGATTATCCACAGTATTGACAATGAGTGGTGTTTCAAGGTAAACTGGGCTCCCTGTACTGATCATTGCATTATTGCGAATTAGGGGTCGTGTGGGTGGTGGGAGGGCCAGTAGAAATCTCGTTCCAGGTTCGGGGCCCTTAGGGAAGACCCTTATAGGCCCTCCAGGCCTCTGGGCCCACTGTACAGTCCCCCATCTAAATCTATTTTGAGTAAAAAAAAATATGCAAATGTTAATATTACTTTTTGTTGACTACAGCTTTGCATTTTTAACTACTTGCAGATACATGTTTTATTTAATTTTTATTTTCTTGCAAATCTGCAGGAAGGTAGCCCTCCAGGAGCAGGGTTGGACACCCATGTTCTACCATAAAATGAGTGTGTGAAACTCTGTTTTTAATATCAGTTTTACATGTGAATATTAACATTTGCACATTTAACTCGAACTACATCGACTGAGAAGGGGGACTGTGTACAGTGGGCCCAGAGACCCCTGGAGGGCCTATAAGGGTCTTCCCTAAGGGCCCCGGTCCGGAAACGAGATTTCTACTGGCCTTCCCACCACCCACAACCGACCCCTCACTCGTCACCCCGGAATTCGCAATAATCCAATGACCAGTACAGGGAGCCCAGTTTACCTTGAAATACCATTCATTGGCAATACTGTGGATAATCCTATAACCTATATTAATTTTAAAATTAAAATTATATTATATTAATTATAACTTTAAAGATATGGACTTGACAGAAAAAGTGAACAAAAGTGATTTTTTCCTAAATATCTTCCTTTGTGTTCCACAGAAAAAAGAAAAGTCATACAGTTTTGAAATGACATGATGGTGAGAAAATGATAACAGAATTTAAATTTTTAGTTTAACTATATCTTTAATAACTTTGATTTGGAATAACAATGGAGTAATATTTAAAACTAATACTCAGCACTTTGTAAAACCTGTTCTAACTTTTAACGTGATATAATGGTATAATTTTTGCAATAACTTTTAGTATATTTATCCTCCTACCGCTAATGTCAAAGTAGCAATTAAACATAAGCTGTTACAGACGCAGCAGTTTGGGAGAGTTTAAATCTGGTTCAGACCCTCATAAAAACTGTGCGGATAAGAATAATTCTGACATGACATTTTCTGCTCATCCGATAATCCTAATGAATACTTGATAAGCACACACTAGCAACTAAGATGAGGAAAAGAGAGAGAATAGGTCCGCTTTTGTGTCTCTAGAGAGAAGGAAAAAAAAATGGAGATTTGACAGAATCAGAGGAAGCACAGATGAGACAGAGAAAATGTGAGGAAGCTTCCTCAGCTCTAGTCTCCATTCGCTGACTCATTTCTGATGTCAGATGAGTGTGTTTCATTTGTTTCTCACACCAGATCCACATGACTAACACTGATGATGGCCGCAGGTGCTCGCAGCAACTCCTCGTGTTCCTGCAGGGTGGCCAAAAGCAAAGTCACTAATTTCTCCTTGAGTGCTGCTGCCTGCAGTGCAGCTTATATGTTCCTAGTATGAGCTGTGAAGAGAACGGGTACAAACACTGCTCATTAGTCATAGTTCAGCTTGTGTGTCAAAACACATTGCAGTGGAGAATTAAAGCAACCAGCTCATTTTAAATGAAGTCCTGCCTGTTATGAACATTAACAACTACAAAAACATGAAACATTTAATGAGTCTTGCCTGTGCTTGAAAGTTGATTCAAAAGGCCTTTATTAACCCCCCGGAGCCATGTGGAGCAGTTATATGATGGATAGATGCATTTTATATGGACTTCAGAAATGACCCAACAGTCACTGCCATTATAAAGCTTGGAAGAGCCAGGTCATTTTTAATATAACTCTAATTGTGTTTGTCTGAAAGAAGAATGTCACCTAGGATGACTTGAGGATGAGTAAATCATGGGGTAATTTTCATTTTTTGGGGGTACTAACACTTTAAGGACGTTTGTGTCATCTCGTCTTGTCTTAGTCATGGAAAAAAAGGTCAACGAACATTTTTCGTCATATTTTTGTTAACGAAATGAACACTAGTGAGAGCAAACTAACAACTTTGAATTCAATTGGTGCCGTGTCCTGTTATAGATAAACATCAATCATGCCTGTTAACAGTTCTGTTCTGTGGGAAGGGTATGATAAGTGCTCATAACATAACATTTATATCCATGATCTGCCATTTTCGCTATTGTCCTTGCTTGCTTCTTCACAATAACGTTACCTGCAGAACTTCTGATGATTCGGCTGTGCAGGTCCACGCTAATACTGCCTGGCCTTGAATATGGGCTGGTATAGGCAAATTTTGGGGGTGTAAATATTAATGATCCCGACTGTTACGTCACAGTCGGTGTTATGTTGGGATTCGCCCAGTTTTTAGTGTTCTTTTTCACGCACAAGATTTACATATGAAGGAGGAAACAATGGTGTTTGAGGCTCATGGTATGTTAGTTCCATGTAAAGAACTCTTACTCTTTAACTATGCCAAGGTAAACAGTTTTACATTTTAGGGCACCTTTAATATCTCAGGGGGTATTTCCAGTAAATATTAGGCCAAAGAAGTTCAAGTTATTGGATTTCTGTGCTAGTCACGGATTATCCATTTGGCCGAGCCCCCTGTCAGAGAGATCTTCAACTCCCACCTCCGACAGAGCTTCGACCAGATCCCAAGGGAGTCTGGAGATATGTCCGAGTGGACCATGTTCTCCACCTCCCTTGTCGATGCGGCTGCTCGGAGCTGTGGCTGTAAGGTCTCCGGTGCCTTTCGAGGCGGAAATCCCCGAACCCGGTGGTGGACACCGGAAGTAAAGGATGCCGTCAAGCTGAAGAAGGAGTCCTATCGGGCCTGGTTGGCTTGTGGGACTCCTGAGACAGCTGACGGGTACAGGCAGACCAAGCGGACTGCAGCCCGGATAGTTGTGGAGGCAAAAAATCGGGCCTGGGAGGAGTTCGGTGAGGCCATGGAGAAAGACTATCGGTTGGCCTCGAAGAGATTCTGGCAAACCGTTCGCCGCCTCAGGAGGGGGAAGCAGTGCTCTACCAACGCTGTTTACAGTGGAGATGGGCAGCTGTTGACCTCAACTGGGGATATCGTCGGACGGTGGAAGGAATACTTTGAGGATCTCCTCAATCCCACCAACACGTCTTCCATTGAGGAAGCAGTGGCTGAGGGCTCAGAGGTGGATTCATCCATCACCCGGGCTGAAGTCATCGAGGTAGTTAAAAAGCTCCTCAGTGGCAAGGCACCGGGGTCGATGAGATCCACCCTGAGTACCTCAAGTATCTGGATGTTGTGGGGCTGTCTTGGCTGACACGCCTCTGCAACATCGCGTGGCGGTTGGGGACAGTGCCTCTGGACTGGCAGACCGGGGTGGTGGTCCCTCTTTTCAAGAAGGGGGACCAGAGAGTGTGTTCCAACTACAGGGGGATCACACTTCTCAGCCTCCCCGGGAAAGTCTATGCCAGGGTACTGGAGAGGAGAATTCGGCCGATAGTGGAACCTCGGATTCAGGAGGAACAGTGTGGTTTTCGTCCCAGTCGTGGAACACTGGACCAGCTCTATACCCTTTCCAGGGTGCTGAAGGGTTCATGGGAGTTTGCCCAACCAATCCACATGTGTTTGTGGATTTGAAGAAGGCATTCGACTGTGTCCCTCGTGGCGTCCTGTGGAGGGTGCTCTGGGAGTACGGGGTCTGGGGCCCCTTGCTTAGGGCTGTTTGGTCCCTGTATGACCGGAGCAGGAGCTTGGTCCGCATTGCCGGCAGCAAGTCGGACTTGTTCCCGGTGCATGTTGGACTCCGGCAGGGCTGCCCTTTGTCACCAGTTCTGTTCATAATTTTTATGGACAGAATTTCTAGGCGCAGCCAAAGGGCCGGAGGGTGTCCGGTTTGGGAACCACATGATTTCGTCGCTGCTTTTTGTGGATGACGTTGTCATGTTGGCCTCCTCAGACCAGGACCTTCAGCGTGCACTGGGGCGGTTTGCAGCCGAGTGTGAAGCGACCAGGATGAGAATCAGCACCTCCAAATCCGAGGCCATGGTTCTCAGTCGGAAAAGGGTGGCTTGCCCACTTCAGGTTGGTGGAGAGTTTCTGCCTCAGGTGGAGGAGTTCAGGTATCTTGGGGTCTTGTTCACGAGTGAGGGAAGGATGGAACAGGAGATTGACAGACGGATCGGTGCAGCTTCTGCAGTAATGCGGTCGATGTACCGGTCTGTCGTGGTGAAGAAGGAGCTGAGCTGTAAGGCGAAGCTCTTGATTTACCGGTCAATCTACGTTCCTACTCTCACCTATGGTCATGAGCTGTGGGTATGACCGAAAGGTCAAGATCCCGGATACAGGCAGCCGAAATGAGCTTTCTCCGCAGGGTTGCTGGGCGCTCCCTTAGAGATAGGGTGAGAAGCTCAGTTACTCGGGAGGAGCTCAGAGTAGAGCCGTTGCTCCTCCACATCGAGAGGAGCCAGTTGAGGTGGCTCGGGCATCTATTTCAGATGCCTCCTGGACGCCTTCCCGGGGATGTCCCACCGGGAGGAGGCCCCGGGGAAGATCTAGGACACGCTGGAGGGATTATGTCTCCCGGCTGGCCTGGGAACACCTCGGGGTTCCCCCGGAAGAGCTGGAGGAAGTGGCTAGGCCGTAATACATGACTGTAAATAATTCAAATAATTATTAATGTGTGCGTCAGGAGTTGATAAGATATGGAATGTTTAGAAAAGACTTCTTAAAAGTGAAATGATTTCTGTAAATCCAGTGATTGTGTGCTGTGGCTCTCAGTTTTCAGTGATAGTCACATGACCAGCTAAATTTAAAAGTTAAAGTAGTAGTAGGGAGAATAAATGAATTATGAACAATTTACTGCCATTGTGAGAATAACATGCAATCGTGTAATCAATACAAAAGTAAGTGTAGTCTGATGATGAGTATTTTAAAATGTAATATATAATGTAAATTACAAGTACTTCATTTTTGGGATCTTTATTCAACCTATAGTGTGTTTGGGGCATTTGAAATAAAGGTCAGAGTAACAATTGTCTGCATGGGCAGGCCAAATCTACAGCTAACATGTCAAAAAAGATAAACATACATTGCATTTCAAACATCCTCTTTACGTGTTTGATTCCATGTGATGTGATGGATCTGTTGTTATACAAATAGTTTAAAACATTATGCAAAGCTGCATTCTTCAGTTATAAGTTAAAGTTGTACAAAATACCTTGGAGCCACCCACCTCACTGATTTGACTGAGATTCGATCGTCCCACACAAGAGAGTAGGAAGCAAAGCACAGAGGGCTCTGGCTCTGCAGGGTTATGAATATGAAAATATGGAATTCAGAGCCAGCTGTTAAAAATAAAAATCTGAACAGAAAGTTATAGAGATGCAGAAAATGTAAGCGAAAACAAACTGTGAGCGATCAGACGAGACTGAAGAATAATGTGCTACTGCCCCCTTGTGGTGTCAGAAAGTAATGGCCAAAGTATGGCTTTGTACAGAAATATTAGTGAATTGTGTATAACATGCAAACTTTCTGCATGCATAAAAATACCCAGGTGACATACATATCCATAATGTGCAGCATACTAAACAAAGCATGTACCTTACATTTCCAGAAGATTTCCACTGTGAGAAACTGTCTTCTGGTCTTCAGGCTTAAAGGGTTAGTTCACCCCAAAATGAAAAATGTCATTTATTACTCACCCTCATGCCGTTCCAGACCCGCAAGACCTCCGTTCATCTTCAGAACACAAATTAAGATATTTTTGTTGAAATCCTATGGCTCAGAAAGGCCTCCACTGGGGGCAATGATATTTCCTCTCTCAAGACCCATAAAAGGTACTAAAGACGTTGTTAAAAGGTCCATCTCACTCCAGTGGTTCTACAATAATTTTATGAATTATTGAACTAGAATTGTTTTGTGCAAAAAAACAAAAAAACGGCCGATTTCAAAACAATGCTTCATGAAGCTTCAGAGCGTTATGAATCGCTGATTCGATACACTGATTCATAACGAAGGTTTTATGGGTCTGGAACGGCATGAGGGTGAGTAATAAATTACATTATTTTCATTTTTGTGTGTATAACCCTATAAGGGTAATACACAAAATTTGACTTTTTTCTTGCTGTATTATTTTAAAGCAACAATATGTAATTTTTCACCGCTAGAGGTCGCTTATTCAAGACACAGGCATACCTTGATTTAATGCATATGTGGGGTAACGCAGCGCTGTTTTATTAGATACATTTGAGTGTGTTGAAAGTTGTTACAATGCTACTCTGTGCGTTCGCTCGGTGGCAAAAAAAAAAAAAAAAAAAAAAAAAAGTGCCTGAAATACTAAGTTTTGGACATTGCGTAAAGTAGCATAAGTTAGAATAGGGAGGGAATAGAGGAAAATGTATATGTACGTGTAATATTATTATTATTTTTTTTTTGGTGCTCACGGAAGAGATGAGTTTTCAGCTGTCTTTTGAATGTTGTCAGCCATTTTGCATTCCGGATGCATGTGGGGAGATTGTTCCACCAGCAAGGAACAGTGAACGAAAATGTTCTGGAAAGAGATTTCATGCCTCTCTGTGATGGTACCACGAGCCGTCTCACCTTTGCTGAGCGAAGGCTTCTGGTGTGGGTGTAGACTCGTAGGAGTGAGTCGAAATATGCGGGTGCTGAGCTTGTGGTGGATCTGTAAGCAAGCGTCAACGCCTTAAACTTGATGCGAGTAGCGAGTGCAGAGATTTGTGACATGGGCCCTTTTAGGCTCATTGAAGACAAGACGTGTCGCTGTGTTCTGAATCATTTGAAGCATCTTGATGGACACGATGGAAGTTCAGCCAGAAGTGCATTGCACTAGTTAAGCCAAGAAATGACCAGGACCTGGACGAGAAGCTGTGTTGCATGCTCTGTTAGGAATTGTCTGATCTTCCTAATGTTGTGCAGTGTAAACCTGCATGTCTTTGAAATTTGGTCTTTGAAGGACAGCTGGTCATCAAAGGATACTCCCAAGATTTCTGACCGACCTTGAAGGAGTAATCAAGGATGAACCTAGCTGGATGGTGAAATCATGTTGTAGAGTCGGATTGGCAGGGAAGACGAGAAGCTCAGTCTTTGCCAGGTTGAGCTGCAGGTGATGTTCTTTCATCCTTGCCGAGATGTCCGCCAGACAGCTTGAGATTCGTGCAGCTACTGTGGGATCGAAATGAAAGGTAGAGCTGTGCATCATCAGCATAGCAATGGTATGTGATGTCATGTGCCTGTATGATAGGTCCCAGTGATGTAGTGTAAATGGATAAGAGCAGAGGTCCAAGGACTGAGCCCTGAGGAACCCCCATGGTCAGTTGTTGTGCTTTGGATACCTCCTCTCTCCAGGCAACCTTTAAAGACCTACCTGTGAGAAAGGACTCAGACCAGTGGAGTGGAATTCCTGTGATGCCCAGTGATGAGAGGGTGGAAAGAAGAATCTGATTTCAACAAGATTTAAAAAATAAGACTAAACGAGTTGAGCTTGCATAACAATAATTCGTTTTCTGTTAATGAATGTACCCAAACAGTTGCTCACCTGTCTAATAAAACACATAATATATTAAAGCATCTTTGGTGTTTCCATGGTTTCTACAAAATAAAAAATCTAGGGTAATGCGGGTATGTCATTGATAGGCGACACATGGACACATTCTTATTTCTCTGGATTTAAACATTCTTGGAGACATTTGGGATAATGTAAGTACACAAGTCAACAAAATATATAACATTGTTCTAGTGGTTTTTGGATATTTTATTCCAAAAATCTTACATACTGTGCCTTTAAAGAACATAGCATACAATATATACTGCACATTATAGAAATCATATTTCCAGTTATTTCCTGTATTTAAAAAAATTCAAAATTCAATGATATACAGTATTCTATTGTGATTCAATGCATTTAAGAAATGAATACTTTTATTCAGCAAGGATGCATTAAAATGATTGAAAGTGACAGTAAAGACATTTATATCGTTAGAAAAAATTCTATTGTTTCAAATAAATACTGTTCTTTTAACTTTATATTTATAAAGTTTCCACAAAAATATTAAGAAACTGTTTTCAATATTTAACCAAAATGTTGCACCAAATCATCATATTAGAATGATTTCTGAAGGATCATGTGACACTGAAGACTGGAGTAATGATGCTGAACATTC
>JAGHMJ010000035.1:2064147-2099999 GCA_018749465.1 Paracanthobrama guichenoti | reverse complement strand
TTGAACTTGTTGCCTTAACTAGGGCATGCACACTAGCTTCAGGATCGGTTGCAAATATCTACACTGATTCCAGATGTGCTTTTGGGATAATTCATGATTTTGGTGTCATTTGGCAAAGTAGACAGTTTCTAACTTCTGCTGGATCCCCCATTAAGCATGCTGGATTAGTAAAAGATCTAAGGGTTTCCATGAAACTTCCAAAGAAATTAGCGGTGATCAAAGTGAAAGCACATCTCACAACTAATACTATGGAAGCTAAAGGTAATGCTTGTTAATCTTGCTGATGTAGCGGCTAAACAAGCTTGTTCCCATGCGACTGTACAAGTAGTACAGCACAGAAGACAATTCTGCCTCCTGAATCAATCATTGATCTGTACAAAGACGTTCCTCTATATGAAGACCATGGACATGGTTAGACAAAAGAGCCAAGTTGATTACCTGCAAGTTGATTACATATCGTTGCCTCCTTGTAAGGGAAAAACAGACATTTTGGTAGTGATAGACAAGTTCTTGAGATGGATAGCTTATCCAACAGGGCGTGCTACAGCTGCACATGCTGCTAAATCTCTTGTCACTGATCTCATTCCCAGATGGGGATTACCAGATTCCATTGACTCAGATCAGGGTACACACTTCACAGGACAGGTAGTCAAGTAAGTGTCTAAAATGTTGAAAATTAAGTGGAATCTTCACTGCCCCTACAGGCCACAAGCATCAGGTCAGGTTGAACGAGCAAATGGAACAATCAAAACCAGGCTAAGCAAAATGCATCAGGAAGGAGTATCATGGGTTGAGACGCTGCCAGCGGTACTGTGCAGTATGAGAGCGTCACCAAACAGATCAGTAGGACTCATCAGTAAACACATAGCATTTCAAAGATTGAAATTAGTGGAGATGTTCCCCAGTGCCGGGAAACTGGTGCTTCAGTGCCGAAGTGAATATGTGGCAACTTGCTGACGAACTGCAGCTGAGACTCCTTAACAGCCACTGGCGCCTACAGAGGAAACCAACCAGAGCAAGCGTTAATCTCAACTTGGGAGATCTGGTCTCCCCCTAAGCTCCTTTCTGTTGTGCTTATATCCTCCTCCACTCAAGATTCAAGATTCAAGAGTTTTATTTGTCACATACACAGTTATATACAGAATATACAACCGGCAGTGAAATGTAAACAGGTCCGCTCCATGGACAGTGCAAATTCACAGTTAAAAACACAAGGGGAAATTATAATAGAAATAGAATAAAAGGATAAAAAGTACTAATATATATATATATATATATATATATATATATATATATATATATATATATATATATATATATATATATATCTGTAGAATTATAAATAATCAAGTCAAGTAGAAGAAAAAAGTAAAAAAAATAAGAATAAAGAAGTGGAATAAAATAAGTGCAGTGAGTAAACTGTAGACTTTTATACATTTGTTAACCACATATTTATGAGTATAATGTGCAAACAGGTTTATAACAGGTTGTTACACAGTAACAACGAGAACAGAAAGTGCAGTGCAATGTCAGTATATCGATGTTTATCCTGAAGTGAAGTCACGTGATGTTAAGTGACTGAGTTCAGGAGTCTGATGGCCTGGGGGAAGAAGCTCCTTCTGAGTCTCTCAGTTTTGGCCATCAGGCTTCGGAAGCGCTTACCAGATGGCAGCAGCGTGAAATGAGGGTTTGCAGGGTGATTAGAGTCCTTGATGATCTTAGTAGCTCTACCTTTGCAGCGTTTGGTGTAGACGTCCTGCAGAGACGGGAGAGCTGACCCTGAGATACGCTCGGATAAGCGCACGACTCTTTGCAGGGCTTTGCAGTCATGACTGGTGCTGTTCCCATACCACGCTGTGATGCACTGAGTTAATACACTTTCTATCGCCCCTAAATAGAAAGTTTTCAGGATAGCTGGTGAAACCCTGAATTTCCTCAGCTGGCACAGGTGGTACAGTCTTTGCCTGGCTTTTTTCACCTGTGTCTGAATGTGAGCAGTCCAGGTCAGGTCCTCGGAGATGTTTACACCCAGGTACTTGAAGCTGCTCACTCTCTCTACTGGTGACCCGCTGATCATGAGGGGGGAGTATGTCCATTGCTGTCTCTTCCTGAAGTCCACAATCATTTCTTTGGTCTTGCCAACATTCAGAGAGAGACAGTTGTCCTGGCACCATGATGTTAGATGCTCCACCTCGTCCAAGTATGCCGTCTCATTGTTGTTGGAAATGAGGCCCAGGACAACAGTATCATCAGCAAATTTGATGATAGAGGTGGAGCTATCATCAAATTTGCTGATGATACTGTGGTCCTGGGCCTCATTTCCAACAACAATGGAAATTAAATCATCCACTGATGACTCTCAGGTGGCTCTCATTCCCCAACTCCGCCTCCGGGCAATTGGATCCACTCCATTTCCATGACAACGCTGACGAGTGCTTTGGGAGCTTGCCACAATACGAAGATAGATCAAAGTGACATTACGTTAACCAACCATTCAGAAACGTCCTGTTCGAGCCTTAATTGTCGAACTTCGTTGGGGCCGTCATCTTGTTCCGGGTCCGACTCCAGTTCAAATTGATACGGTTGCACAGATGTGTCCTCAGAGACTCCCGTTGCTATTCTTTCTCCAAAATATACCCTCAACTGTTGTCAAGGCAACTCTCTAAGTGTGTTGTGTCAAAACGCCCCACAGAACAGAGGGGCGGGGTGAGCAAAGCTCATTATCATTTAAAGACACATGCACTGAAATGGCTTGCTGAAAACAGAGCTGTTTTTGACCAGGTAAAATTTGTGTTTTCTTACAATACTAATGAGAATTTTTAATTAAAGTATATTACAAACTTTTCATTCAGACTTGTACAAAAATGGCATTATATGACCCCTTTAAGGTAAAGATGATGACATCAGATGAATTATTCTGTTATGCAAAGTTTCCAGGCCAGTTCCTGTCAGCCAGATTACTGAGATTCTCACCTTTTGTTTTTAATGGCTCTTGGAGCCCCTGTCCCATTTCTGAATCGTCAGAGTGATGGGATTAGCATCTATGCATTTGAATGACACTGTTATACTGATTCGATTAGAACTGGTGACACTCTAATGTCTGAGGCGTGTCCCATTACCTGGACACAACATTTCATTGCTTTGTTTAGATCTGTCTCCGCCTCATTTGCTGTGTAATCCCTCACCTAAAATGTAGATAAATTACAGTGCAAACTGTTTTTGTCAGACTTGATGACTGCAGCTACCGACAGCACGTGTTCTCAATAAAGAGTAACGTCTGCTTGAAAGATATATCCAAGTTCTCCTGGTCTTCACTTCTGAGTTTCCAACACTACTTTGCACGTGCATGAAACTCACAAAGTGAGAAGGCGTGTGGTTTAATAACAAACAGGCTGTGGGCTGCTGGCAAAATAAAAAGAGCAAACCCATCCGATAATGTGTCTAGTCCATCCATTTGCACACAGAGTTTTCAGACACATTTCTGCAGGTGTTAGATGGCTATCATAAACGTATCTCTCAGTTTTAGATGCCTGGACTTTTATAAGCATCATGACTTTTATAGAGCATACAAATACATTTCAAAAGATCAAATTAGAGTAACTCAGTTATATATTTGTAATGGTTTTGTCCATGTCTTTTATTTTCAAGTTTATTTCAGCCATGTTTTCGGTCTTGTTCATGTTTCCTGGTTTTCCCATGCCCTCATGTGATCTTGTGTCATGTTCTGTCATTGGTTCATTGTTTGCTCATTGTTCACAGGTGTGTCTTGTCTAGTCATTAGTCCTTGTGTATTTAAGCCCTTATCGTTTGTTCTGTGTCTTTATCTAGTGCTAGCGCTGTAACCTGCTGTTGGTGAGTTTTCTGGTTAGCTGTTGCAATGTTAAGCAGAGTCTATATAAATATGAAAGTGATTATTAAATTAAATATTGCTTCCATAGTCTGCTAGACAGAGGGACGCAAAATGTTTGCAGTGTCAGTTTGCATCTTGGGATTGCTCCATATGGGCGCTGCCTGCAGCTTGGTGAGTTTAAACTTCATGATATTTGTAACTGATCAAGTGATTGAGCGCAATGACATCACCAGTGAAAACCGTTTCTAACGATCATAAAATGTTTCAGTCTGAAGGCTTCTACTTGGATGTTTGAAATGAGTTGTGTAGTCAAATATAAAACGCACCTACATTCAAATTTCACCACAAAACTACTTAGAAATGGATGATTTGGAGCAGATGATGAATGAGAAACAGCTAGATTGCTATATGAACAAAATACACTTGAGCATTATGGTCAATATGATTACTAACAGTTGTGACGCAATTTAACAATCTCTTTCTAACGCATGTCTCGTTTCTGTGGTGGGCTTTCCAGCCAGGTAAGCATCTATTACAATAATGCCTACTATAACTGTTTAATATGCATCATCTGGAAACTTCAGACTTGTGTTGCTCTGGTTACAGGTGTCTGCACAAATCTGACGTCTGTCCAGCAGGAGATCGTGAACGTGCACAACGTCTTCCGGAGGGCCGTGTCTCCTCGTGCCAGTAACATGCTGAAAATGGTCAGTCGCACTCCTAATACACATCTGCATTTTGAGCATGCATCTTAGTGTCACGTGCTGAATGGAAGACCTGTTGTGTGGTTTGCAGAGTTGGAGCAATGCAGTGGCCCAGTCGGCTCAAGGCTGGATCAATCAGTGTAACATGACACACGGGCCGCCGAGCAGCCGCATGATTGACGGTATGATGTATGACAATTCATTCTTTTGTAGTCAATAAAGCCGCTTCCTAAAGAATGGTAAAACCCTGAAGTTGCAAGTCAAAGGTCAACCCTGAAGTATTTAAAGGGATGGTTCACTAAACCTTTTTATTTGTGTAAAAATACTCAATTTTAAAGTGTATACACTGACTAGAAATTATATAATTTGTGTGCATCACTGATTTTGGAGACTGAAATCAGACCTAAAGCTTAGGTGTTACTGCACTGACAAACTCTCAAACCATTTTAAGTGTTTTAATCAACTGCTTTTTATGTGTGCATGCTGTAGTTCATCAAATCAAACGTGCGTTCCACTTATCACTTTAACTGTTTTGCATGAAAAGTCTCTTCCTTAAATGGATGCCACTTGCTTTAATATTTTATTATTGCAGTGACTTTAATTCAGCTTAACTGTCCAAATACACCTGAGGCCGGTGTAGATGTGAGAACGGATGGTTTCATCCAGCCCACATGCCTATAGACCTAATATTTATACTCTGACGTGCTAACACATGCAGATGAAGTGTGCAGGAAGAAAGTCCATCACATGCAGTGCATGAACTACATCTCAATGGACAAATGCGTTGCTGTACATGTTAGTTAACAAATGTCATTTAAAATCATAACTTCATCCCACCTGCAGTCCACCAGATGCGACGCTCTTTCACTGAATGTTTTCTCTCTGATGGATAGGATATGAAATGGGTGAGAATCTCTTCATGGCGTCTGCAGTTCGCTCATGGTCTGACGTGGTAAATGCCTGGCATAGCGAAGTCACCAATTATACATATCCCAATGGATCCGTCAACGGTCAGCCGACTGGACATTACACACAGGTGATCTTTCGGTTGTAGCCTATGACGTTTCTTTCCTGCATTCATGAATTTCCAATGGAAACAAGGATTCACTTTAACCATTTAGTAAAGAGACAGTAGCTTTTAGTTTACGTTGCGTTTAAGTATTTTGCATCAAATCATAACTTATAAAGCATACTTGATACTTTGTATCAGAATAAGTGAACGGAATGGACCCATAATTGCAGGGTTTTTTTTTTTGTTTTTTCAGTGAGCGGAAAGTTAGTTTAAACATTAAATGCAACTAAACTAGTGGTTGGTTTTTTTTTTTTTTTTTTTTTTTTTAGTAGGTGGTGTGGTACAGCTCGTATCAGGTCGGCTGTGCCGTGACCCAGTGCGGAGACTTCTACTTCTACGGATGTCAATACTACCGCGCGTACGTCTTTCTCGCAATACTGAGCTGTTGCTTTTTTTTTTCCCTGTTTTAAAGCTTTTCCCTTTTTTTTTTTTTTTTTTTTTTTTTTTTTCCTCGTTTTCCCCCAAGTGTTGTGGCTCCTCTTCCCAGTCTGTTAGTAATGCTCTTTAGTTCCTGTCTCTATGAAGCCCCTTCTGAAAAGCACAATTTGCTCTGATTGGTTGGCTGGAGCAGTGTTGTGATTTTTGGTCTTTGGGGAAACGTCCTGCCCCTTACCATAACCGCCAGTTTCAACTAACTCAACCAGGCCCCGCCCCTTTATGCATATGAATTATTTAAATGAGGAACATTTGTGAGGTGTTAATTCCCGGAAACTCAAGGCTACAATGGAGGCGTTTCAGGAGTGCAGAAACGCTGATCTAGAGGAGCTTTTTCATGCTCAAACGGCAACGGGTCAACCCTCTTCTCTCCTGTATTTCAGAGGGAATTTCGGCGGAGTCCCTCCATACTCGTTGGGCACTCCGTGTGCATCCTGCCGGGCTTACTGCCAAAGCAAACTGTGCAGTGAGTAGGCCTACACTTCAGTTTTTGATTTCAAAAAGATCCTGAATGATGACCGTTTGCGTTGCAGAATGTTCTTACTGTCGGCTTGACTTTCACTTCTCTCTTCTGCTTGTAGCTAACCCCTGTCCGTACGTCAACAAGTACAGCAACTGTGACGCTTTGAAGAAACGGGCCACCTGTGCGAACTCCTTCGTGAGCCAGGGCTGTCCAGCCAGTTGCCGGTGTAAAAACAAAATCGTTCCTATTGCGAGGAAATGAAGTGTTCTATGGCAACACTTTTAGACCATACTTTTGCTGGTTGGAGCATCTTTCCTATAATGTGAAACCTGTATATTCTAACTTTCTATTGTCTGTGGAATACCTCAAATGATTTAAATCAATGGTACTGTACTTTCATAGCATGATGAAATGGGCCAGTCTGCATTACTTCAGCCTTCATTTTCAATAAAGCTTATTCAATCACACCTCAGTAAAGCCATTTGTCTTATAAGCCTCGTAAAGCCAGATACTGAAAACGATAGCACAACTTAAGACTGAAAATGGGTTACATGACTGCTGTCAAACACTGTAGATTTGTGCACTTGCTGAAATGTTCATGTGACTTCTGCAACACTGCACCTTTTGTCACTTTATTAAAATCATTTGTTCAAGTTATTAGGCTTCACAGATCTGCAAGACCCACTAAAATCGTTCCAATGAGGGTAACGATCTAAGGGTGACGGTCTCCTGCGTGTTTTCAGCTGGGCAAAAAGGATTTAATTCCTTTTTATTTTTATCTGACTCCATTTTGAATTTAGGTTAACATGCCAATTGGTTACTTGGTCATATTTGGCTACTGTTTAATCCTTTGAAATTATACCCATTCATCTGCTAGCGTTAATAAATCCAGAGTTAATCAGCTCAATGTAACAATTTATTAACGGTCAGGTAAATATAACACCAATTACATAATCAATTCAAAGATGGTCCATACATATAACGGGTTAAAGGGAATTATTTAATTCTCTTTAGGATATATTCCCTTAAGTTGATGTACAAATTAAATGTAAAATATGTGACTTTTTCTAGATAAAAGCTCAGTGATCGACCAATGAGAGCTTTGTCATTTTTGTGCCATGCATGTCAACGAGCATGCGCAATGACAAGAGACGAGCTTGATGGAGGAGAACGACTCAATCTGATCGTCGTGATCCAGTTTATAAATCTTAGATTGAAAATCTTTGAAAAGCTGTGAAAGTTGGAGATTTAATTTGATGCATTCTGAATAAGAAGCCGCCTGAATATAGAGAAATACATTCAACTTGGTGAGTCAGTATCATATAATTAATGATAAAGACTATTACTTCATAAGATAGAATTACTGCTGCTAAACAGTAATTGAGTTGCTGTGGACTGGTTATTTTCTCTTTAAATTGTAATTTTGATCCAAGTAGTCGTTAATGTCTAAAGTGAACCGTGTGGTCATTTGTACATTGCAGTTCACGACGCCATTTTATGATCACGCATGCCTGTAGTCGAGGTGCGTCTGTGTGAGAGCAAAAATCGATCACAAAGGTAAATAAATAGTTCATCAATTCTGAGAAAATTATATTTGTATGTTGCTGGTTATGTAATTTACTTCAGTTTGAGCGGTTATTCAAGATTCAAGAGTTTTATTTGTCACATACACAGTTACATACAGAATATACAACCGGCAGTGAAATGTAAACCGGTCCGCTCCATGGACAGTGCAAATTCACAGTTAAAAACACAAGGAGGAAATTATAATAGAAATAGAATAAAAAAAGTACTATATATATATATATATATATATAACAACGAGAACAGAAAGTGCAGTGCAATGTCAGTATATCAGTGGTCATGTGATGTTAAGTGACTGAGTTCAGGAGTCTGATGGCCTGGGGGAAGAAGCTCCTTCTGAGTCTCTCAGTTTTGGCCATCAGGCTTCGGAAGCGCTTACCAGATGGCAGCAGTGTGAAATGAGGGTTTGCAGGGTGATTAGAGTCCTTGATGATTTTAGTAGCTCTAACTTTGCAGCGTTTGGTGTAGACGTCCTGCAGAGACGGGAGAGCTGACCCTGAGATACGCTCGGATAAGCGCACGACTCTTTGCAGGGATTTGCAGTCATGACTGGTGCTGTTCCCATACCACGCTGTGATGCACTGAGTTAATACACTTTCTATCGCCCCTAAATAGAAAGTTTTCAGGATAGCTGGTGAAACCCTGAATTTCCTCAGCTGGCGCAGGTGGTACAGTCTTTGGCTGGCTTTTTTCACCTGTGTCTGAATGTGAGCAGTCCAGGTCAGGTCCTCGGAGATGTTTACACCCAGGTACTTGAAGCTGCTCACTCTCTCTACTGGTGACCCGCTGATCATGAGGGGGAGTATGTCCCTTGCTGTCTCTTCCTGAAGTCCACAATCATTTCTTTGGTCTTGCCAACATTCAGAGAGAGACAGTTGTCCTGGCACCATGATGTTAGATGCTCCACCTCGTCCAAGTATGCCGTCTCATTGTTGTTGGAAATGAGGCCCAGGACAACAGTATCATCAGCAAATTTGATGATAGAGGTGGAGCTGTGTGTGGACAAACAGTCATGTGTGTAGAGAGAGTAGAGCAGGGGACTCAGGACACAGCCCTGTGGAGCTCCCACACTCAGGGTGATGGAGGTGGAGGTGAACTGGCCTACTCTCACCACCTGAGGCCTGCCAGTGAGGAAGTCTTCAATCCAGTGGCAGAGAGAAGAATTCAGGCCGAGATCCAGGAGTTTGGAGGTTAGCTTAATGGGAACTATGGTGTTAAAGGCTGAGCTATAGTCAATAAATAGCAGCCTTACGTAGTTCCCACTTTTGCTGTCGATGTGAGTGAGGGAGGAGTGGAGGACATGAGAGATGGCATCTTCAGTCGATCTATTGGGACGAGTCTCTCAAAGACCTTCATGACTATAGACGTGAGAGCCACTGGGCAATAGTCATTTAGGCAAGAGTGTTTACTGTTCTTAGGGACAGGGATGATAGTGGATTTTTTGAAGGAGGTTGTAAGGACCGGTTTTACTGCTAAGACAAAAGCTGAGATCCAACACCCTGCATTAAAACAATAAAACTCAATCTGAAGAGAAGATCTCACAGAGAAACTGTAGGACACCGCCCTGACCAAAACCCTCTCCCCCTCTCTACCTCCCGTTCCCCCTTCCCCCTGATTCAAGTCCCAGAATGCAGATATACTACAGATGATTTATCTTGTGAATCTATTGTTTTATCCCTTTCATGTCTGGTGTCTTTTTAAAGGTCATAGTGCGATTGGTAAAATGGTCTCAACATCACTGAAGTCACTGATAGGGTTAGAAAGATTGAAACATATGAGACTTGTGTTCTCTTTTTGAGTGGTCTCTCCAAAGATATCTGATCTTCTCCCCCCAAACTAGGTGTTTGTGTTGCAAATAGTTACAACCCTTTGTTCTGGTCTGGGTATTTAAGGAAGGGTAGCAGGGCTGCCATTGGGGGAATATTCTGTAGACAGAACCCCCATGCAGTGTTGTGTCAGTGTCATAAGAGGCACGCACACACACTGTATGTATTGTGCCAGATATGACTCTTTGAAACCATTTTCATATTACTTAATTGTATTTTATGCTGAAAGTTGTGTACCATGGATTCATGTTTAATTATGTTCTTTAAGTTCTGTCTGGCCAAAATAAATGTTAATCTTGATTTATTCTGTATTTTTCATAAATCATTACTCAAGTAGTGTCGCATGAGGAGTTTTGTAGGAGTTTCCGTAAATCTTTCTGTCAGGGCAGATTCATACCGAGGACCCCATGACCGGAGCATGGCGCTAAGCATGAGGGGCAATCTGATTTCTGGGTGTCACTGTTATTATCAAGTTACAGCTCTCGTGACTATTGCTAAAATTACACTTTCTGTTATGAGTAAGCATTTGCGACTCACTTAAAGGTAAAATAGTTCACTCTGTAATCCTCTGTAATATCAGAACTGACTAATTTGCGTCCGTGAGGTAATGTAATTATAATCGCGAGCATTATCCTCTGAGCGACTCCGGTCCCATGGAGGAACGAGTATTTGAAATTAAGAGATACTAAGAGAAATCAAAGATCTAAATTAAATCACAACTAAACTTATGATCAGCTGTTAAGTTACAAATGTAACAAATGTAACAAAGTTACAAAGAATTGGAGTAAGATCAAATTATTCATGGAGTCAGATTTAAAATTCGATGGTCATAAATTAAGTGAATCCAACAGAAGTGCTGAGAAGACGAACACGCAGAAGTCCTTCGACCAGGCCGTTAGATTCCGTCCTTGGGCTAACGGATGGACCTTACAAGGTGGGGACCACAGATGTAGCGAGGGACTCATTAAAGATAGATGTAAACAACCCGGCGAGCTGATCAGCACAGGACCACAGAACACGGCCTGAAATACCATCCGGCCCGGCAGCTTTCCTGACGTCCACACGCTTGAGTGCCCTCCGAACTTCATCCTCCGAGACAGAGATCACGTGGTTGTTGCTGCTCTGAGTGATTCCCTCTGACGCGTCATTTGGCGGAGTCGCGCTGCCACGATTATACTGAAACTTGGTTATAGTGAATCGCATGGTTGTTGTTTGTTCATTTCAGAGTTCACCGTCGCCATTGTTGGCCACGTGCCTGTATAAGAGCGAAAGCTATTGATTCAGAGGTAAATGAATGTGATTTATATCAGTTCATGAAGAAATGGTAATTGTAACTGTATTAGATGTTATTCTGGATCTTTGTGGAATTTATTTTGAAATTCACTAAATGAATGTTCTGGTCTGTGATCAGGCCAGGTTTTTTTTTCTCTTCCTTGTTCTTTCCATTTTTTTTCTTTTTCTTTTCTCTTTTCTTCCTTCTTGATCCTTGGAAACGTGATACCTGAGCGTTCTTCTGTGACACCCTGTGAACTTTACGTTTGATGGCGAGCCAACCAAATCTGTAGCAGAGTAGAAGACTTCACGTCGTGGAGAGGAGGACGATATCCTTTCCTTGAGTTTTCCAGTGTTGCTCCGTGAAGCAAGACAAATTTTGATCTAAAGAACTCTTAAGGGTGTATGGTCATCCAAAACCCAGATTGAGGGACATTGAAACCTATTTTAAATTTAAACTTGTGTCTGTCTGTTACTTCTCATAACCTGCCACCTCCTTAGCGATTCCTAGGTCTTCTGACCAAATTCCAATTCTGTTTGTATTACACCGTAAGCAATCTACTAAAGTATTGCTAATTCTTAGACAAGTGCTACATAAACTTTGGTGAGCCAGCCAGGAGGTGGCGCTGTTGTTGAGAACTAACAGCTACACATTTAATTTTCCTTTTTTTGCTCTTAAGCAAGTGATGATAATGGAGATTATTGAAGCCGAAGGGATTATCCCCAACTCCGTAATAGTCAGTGGTTTAACCGACACGAGAGCGTTGACGAATTGTTTGATGCTCTGAAACGACACGGGTCGTTTGTCAAAACTGTGCGCATTGACGACAAAGAGTCCGAGTTCTACCAAAACGTGATCGTTGAGTACAACAGTGATCAAGCGTTGCGATCCTAGGACCCAAATTGCCGTATACTCACCAGCTGTCAAGCGAACCCGGTGTTAAGTGCCACGTGAGAGCGTTAGCCAGTGTGTTTACACAGCAACTGGGTAGTAGCATAACAAAGTCCTACCTGGACCGATTAAAAGAAATAGCAGAACTGAGCGGAAACAACTTTGAGTCTATACTGAGTGAAATGCTGTCGCAGATGAGTGCTGATCTCCCACCAGAGCCCACTGTTTCTGGTAGTACTGGTGAAAACACCTGTGAGAAACCATACTGGACATCTCTTGATGGGAATTTTGACCCAATTCGTAATCCACCGAGTCAGATAGATGACGTACCGTCCCAACCTACTCCTATCAATTTGATTTAGCCGACCCTTTTCCAAATTTCTCAGCCCGCCCGATGTCCTAGTAGACTAGTAGTTGAGCATGTTGTGCGGAGCAGTGAAGTGGCTGCTCAAGGGCAGGTACAGCCCAGACTCAGAGTATTTTCAGGAAAATGCCCCAGGCCTGGCAACGAGGTAGATTACGACATTTGGGGTTCTAGTGTCGAATTCATTTTGAAAGATCCTTCTTTGTCCGATTTGCATGCGTCTAGGCGAACACTAGACAGTCTCTTGCCGCCTGCGGCGGATGTTATAAAGCATCTGAATCCTGAATCTCCTCCTTCCGCTTACCTCCAGCTGTTGGACTCCGCTTTCGGGGCTGTGGAGGATGGGGATGAATTGTTAGCGAAATTCATGAACACGCTGCAGGATGCGGGTGAAAGGCCGTCCACTTATCTGTATAGGCTACAGTCAGCTTTAAGTGCAACCATCAAAAGAGGAGGTATTATCCCAGAAGAGGCAGATGGGCATCTCCTAAAGCAGTTTTGCAGGGGCTGCTGGGATAATGACTTAATCGCCGAACTACGACTAGAGCAAAAGCGAAACAATCCTCCTTCCTTTGCACAGCTTCTGCTTCGTACAGAGGAGGATAAACATACTGTGAAAGCAACTCGATTTTAAACAGAAAGCGTTTATGCATTCTCAGAAAGCGTGGGTTTCTGCTGAATTAGAACAAGACGAAGGTCCTAGAGTGAGCCCGCTTGAAACTGAAACGCGCGAGTTAAAGAAGCAGATTGTCAAGCTTCAGAGTCAGTTAGCTAATCTTGCAGTCCGACCAAAACATCCAAAGAAAACTCCGTCGCGAGAGGTAGTCAAAAAGCCTGCACCACCTGACCAAAGGAAGTCAGGGGCTGCTGCGAGTGTAGTTTCGGTCAACAAGAAGCCAACTGATAGACCTAGGCCGTGGTACTGTTGCACATGTGGTGAGGATGGCCACATTGCATCGTCCTGTAGTTCTGAGCCAAATCCTAAGCTTGTCGCTACTAAACGTAGGTTGTTAAGGGAGAAACAGTTACAGTGGGAGTCACAGAATCCCCCCACTAGCTCTGATTTAAACTAGAGGCAGTTCCTGTCGTGGGACATACAGGAACTGAGTCTAAATCTAGTGGTCCCATTGTAAACCGTGTCTTCAAGAAATGCCAAACTCCTAGGAAACAGAGTGCAAACCTACCTAAGGGCTTAGTTGGTGCTAGATGTGTTGCCAAAGTCAGCACAGCTGGTAAGAAATGTCATTGTCTACTAGACACTGAATCACAGGTCACTACTGTGCCTAAATCTTTTTATGAACAACACCTCTCAGAGCATCCGATTAACCCTCTTGACGACATATTGGAAGTAGAAGGTACCATTGGTTTTTCCGTTCCGTATGAAGGTTATGTAAAGGTAGACATTACTTTCTCTGAAGAGTTTTTGGGCTCCACCGTTGAAGTGGCCACGGTAGCCTTGGTCGTTCCAGATGTAAAGTCTCACACTCAGCCTTTGGTCTTAATAGGTACAAACACTCTCGACATCCTTTATGAGCAGCAGTTCTTGCAAAATCCCCAAAGCACCAGCCTTCCCTATTTGGATATAGGGTGGTTTTGAAAACCCTTGAAACGAGGCGGAAGCGGAACACGAGTGGCGTCCTGGGTCAAGTGAGATTTAGAGGCAACGTACCTAAGGTCATGTAAGCTGGTCAAACTGTCATTGTGAAAGACTCTGTTGAGGTACCTGGTGGAGTAGATAAGTAGTGGTAGAACACCCGTCTGATTCCTCCTTACTTGGTGGTGCGTTTGTGAAGCGCTGCTTACTTACCCCTTCTAGTAGTCAGTCTGTCTGGTTACCTGTGGTACTAAAAAACGAAACGGAGCACGATATAGCCATTCCTCCAAGACGCATAATAATGGCGGGACCGCATTTCAGCAAAACTCAGAGAAATGCCTGATGTTTTCAGTCAACATGATTTAGATTTTTGGCATACGCAAAAGGTGAAACATCGTATACAACTGCACGATGAAGCTCCCTTTAAACATAGGGCGCGACCGATCCATCCGCAAGATCTAGAAGCCGTCTGCAGACACCTGCACGATCTTCTCACAAACAACGTTATTCGTGAGTAATCTATCGTGAGTCCCCTTTTTTTCGTCTATCGTAGTGGTGACGGAGATGTATGGTTGTGCATAGACTACAGAAAGTTCAATCTTCAGACCGTGAAAGACGCCTATGCATTACCCCAATCTCGAGGAGACGTTTTCCGCCTTAACTGGATCAAAATGGTTTTCCGTACTCTACTTGAAATCTGGGTATTACTAGATAGAGGTGGAAGAAGCAGACAAACCTAAGACCGCTGTTGTCTGTCCCCTGGGGTTTTGGGAGTTTAATTGCATGCCTCAGGGGGTCACTAATGCCCCAAGTACTTTTAAAAGATTGATGGAGAAGTGTATGGAGGATATCAATCTCAGGGAACTACTTGTCTTCCTGGACGATCTGATCATATTTTCTCAAACTTTGGAAGAGCATGAAAGACAGCCGTTAAAAGTTCTTTCTCAGCTCAGAAAGTATGGGTTAAAACTCGCTCTTTAAAAGTGCAAATTCTTTCAGACGTCCGTTCGTTATTTAGGGCGCATAGTGTCAGAGCGTGGAGTAGAGACCAATCCAGAGAAAGTACAAACCTTAAAAACCTGGCAGAGTCCCACGAACCTTAAAGAGTTAAGGTCATTTTGGGGCTTTTCGGGGTATTATTGCAGATTTATTAAAGATTACTCTAGGGTCGTGAAACCACTCACCAACTTGACCGTAGGGTATCCGCCGACTAGGAAAAGTGCTAAGCTGAGTGAGAGTAAGGTTCCATACCATAATCCCAAAGAGTCGTTCGGCACCACTTTGTGAGGAAGCTTTTCGGTCTGAGGAAACTACTGCGCCTGTGTTGGGCTTTGCAAACCCTAAACTTACCTACTTCCTACATACAGATGCCAGCACCAAGGGCTTAGGAGCAGCCCTGTATCAGGAACAGGAAGGGCAGATGCGAGTCATTGCATATGCAAGTAGAGGTTTGTCCCGCAGTGAGTCCCATTACCCGGCGTATAAGCTTGAGTTTCTTGCCCTTAAATGGGCAGTAACTGAAAAGTTTAGGGACTATCTGTATGGTAGCCAATTCACTGTCATTACAGACAGCAACCCTTTGACTTACGTACTTACTACCGCGAGATTAGACGCAACTAGCTATCAATGGCTCGCTGCTCTGTCCACTTTCTCATTTAAGTTACAGTACAGAGCAGGCAAACTAAATGCTGATGCCGATGGTCTATCAAGACGACCTCCCCGTAAAAAACCTGCCGAAAAACCCTGTGTCTCAGAAAGAGTACGAAACAAATTCAACAGTTTATGCAACATCATCTTATGGAAGCTGCAGATTCTCGTGACACCGCCAGTGATGTAGTTCAGGCTATCTGTGAGAAGCGTTTGGTCAGACAGCAGACGGATGATGGGTCTGGTAACGCTTTAGTCAAATCTCTTGCACTTTACCTTGATGCTATACCTGATAGCTACGAGCAGGAGGGTGATTTTGAGGGATTACCTGTTGTATCTTACCTGTCAGGGAACCTCTGTGACGAGCAAAGGGCAGATCCAGTCATTCCGGAAGTAATATCTTACTTGGAGTCGGGAGAAAAGCCTCCACCAACAGTCAGGAAGGAACTCCCAGATCTAGGAATGTGTGTACCCGTGTAGGTTTGGTTGACATCTGGAGTTTGGTTGACATCAAAAATCCAGACTGTTGAATGTATACATGGAGCAACAAAGATTATTCCAAACAATCACGCATTGTTTTATTTTCTTAATATCTCATGAACTGGAACAGTGTGTCCAGAATGTTTCTAAAGAGCCATCAGTTTTAACTGACCATAAGGGTATATCAATCTTGATTAATATATGTGGTCCAGCTGAATTTAAACCAGGGTTATTGGAAATTTAATAAAAGTTACTAGATGATCATAAGTTTCAAATTATGGTATCAAAGTGAATTGACAAGCACTGATCTCAGGCTTATGGCGAACATTGGGAAATATTTCTATTGCTATTTCTATGGGGAAATCAATTGCTTCAGATAAAAGACAAAAAGAATATAGTGTTATCAAATAAATAATGCACCTGTCCAGTAAAGGTAATTTTAACACGCAGGAACTAACAGATTTATCATTGTTACAAGTACAACTGGGTAAAGTTGATCAAGAAGAAGGAGAGGGTGCATTTATCAGATCAAGATATAAATGATTAGAACAGGGAGAAGAAAAAAAAAACACTAAGAACTTCTTTAATTTGCAAAAAAAGAATAGTTAATTATTGATTGTTAATCATTAATACAGTCACTGAGGATGAAAAGATTTTTTACAAAAGCCTGTATACGTCCAATTTTGTGAGTTTTAGCAAATGTTTCGAGATAAGTTGGCTCCATCTTTGCTGGCAGAATTTATAGAATCTATTGAAAAGGGGGAATTGCCCTCCTCTTTAAGACAAGCTGTTATTACATTAATCCCAAAGACAAACAAAAATATTCTTCATTTAGAGAACTGGAGACCCATTAGTCTATTAAATAATGATGCCAAATTATTTGCTTTAATCTTTGCTAAAAGAAAATATTACAGACTGGCTTTATTCAAGGAAGGCACATCAGTAATAATATTAGATTGATACTAGACATGGTAGATTACAATGAATATGTTTTAGATGACCGTTTTATTTTATTTGATTTTCACAAGGCATTTGATACCATAGAACACACCTTTTTATTTACAGCAATACTTTTTTTTTTTTTTTTTGGGGTTGGTTGGTAGTTATTTTCAAAAAGCTATCAAAACCCTACACAAAGGATGTACCAGTTCAGTAAAATTAGCAAGGGGAACTTCTGGCAGATTTGAAACAGAGGATCAGACAAGGCTGTCCAATCTCCCCCTTTTTGTTTTGTTAGCAACACAAATAATGGCCACTAAAACTGGACATTTTCAAGGAATTACAGCATTAGGGAAAACATTTAAGTTGTGTCAGTTTGCAGATGACACTGTCTTATTTCTGAAAGATGAAATCATTAAAGCAGTGAAATGCATTAAAGAATTTTCAGATGTATTCATTCTTAGCGAATGAATATGAATAAATCGGTTCTGATTCCTCTCAGAGAATGTTGTTTAATTAACTTCTGTAATATTCCAATTGCAAATCAAGTAACATATCTGGGAGTTGTAATAATTAAAACTTCAATCTGATTATTAACAAAACTAGTAAGAGGTTTAATATGTGGTTACAAAGGGATTTGTCAATTCAGAGGCGGGTACTTTTGTCAAAATCTGAAGGAATCTCAGATCAGTCTATGTGTCGTTATCATTGGATATTAACCCAAAAGTTACCAAAGAATTGGATAAAATGTTTTTGATTTTATTTGGAAAAACAAACCACATTATTGAGAGTTATGATGCTTTAAATAATATATTTAAAACAAATTGGCTTATTCAATATCTAAAGAATAAAGACTTTCCCAACTACCTATTGAAGCAACCGGGCGACCTCTCATTTTTATTGAAGTGCAATTATTCAATTGACAAAATACCAGTTAAGCTTGCAAATGTTCCTAGACAAGCTCTCATGGCACGGGCACTGGCATACAAGCATAACTTTTCACGAGAAGTTATTATATTTGGAACAACAAAGACATCCTATACAAAAATAAATCTCTCTTTTTCAATTACCGGGTTAAGAACAATATTATATTAGCTAGTCAGCTTTTAAATAATGATGGAAATGTATTAACATATAGAGAATTTTTGAATACATTTTAAATACCAGTTAGACCTAAAGAATTTGCTGTTGTAATGGATGCAATCCCCCGAAAAGTATTGACCCTTCTGGGGAATACGTCACAGGAAGATGATCTTGACGGATATCAATAGTAAAATATTTATTGGTAAAACAAATGTTTTACAAGGTAGAGTCTCAAATAACTACATTAGAAATATACTTAATAATATTGTTCATCCCCCAGCTGGCGTTTTCTGCTCTTCTGTGTTTGGAGATGTGAATTGGCGTATTAATAACAAAGTGAAAGAAGTCTCTTAAATAATGCATAGAACATATCCAGTAAAACATGTGCTGGAACGTTTTAAATTAGATATTGATTACTCTTGTAATTTCTGTAATGGTGAAAAGGAAACTATTTTTCATTTATTTTTCCATTGTATACATAGAAAAATATTTTGGATTGATGTGGAGCTTTTAATTAAGAAAAATTGAACATTGATTTGCAGCAGAGTGGATTTGACATAATAATATACTTAAATAATTATGGGATTGAGAAAGATAAAGAAATATTAATGGGAAAATTTCACCTTCATAAAATGAAATGGTCAGACTCTAAACCTAATTTTTCTTGCTTTAACAACGATTTCAAACTTTACTGTTCAGTTTTGTGTAATTACACGAGTAAAAGGCAATTAAAAAGTTTAAAAAAGCTCATAACATTGTAAGCAGGTGATGTTGTATAAAATAGCACCCTTGCCCTTTTGTTTATTATAATTTTGTTCTTGTCCTCTGGCAGTTTTTTTTTTTTTTTACTTTAATTATTCTGTAATTTTGATTTGAATTAATATGTCTCATTGTGTTGTTCTGGTTATGGTGTTAATAAAAAAATAAAAAAATAATTAAATTTTTTTTTTCATGTTTCCTGGTTTTGTCATGTGATTCCCATGCCCTCATGTGATCTTGTGTCATGTTCTGTCATTGGTTCATTGTTTGCTCATTGTTCACAGGTGTGTCTTGTCTAGTCATTAGTCCTTGTGTATTTAAGCCCTTATGGTTTGTTCTGTGTCTTTATCTAGTGCTAACACTGTAACCTGCTGTTGGTGAGGTTTCTGGTTAGCCTTGCAACGTTAAGCCAAGTCTTTATTTCTTGTTGTATATAAAAAAGTAAAATTATTAAAATAAATACTGCTTCCACAGTCTGCTAGATGGAGGGATGCAAAATGTTTGCAGTGTCAGTTTGTATCTTGGGATTGCTCCATATGGGCGCTGCCTGCAGCTTGGTGAGTTTAATGTTTTTTGCTCGTGATATTTGTAACTGATCAAGTGATTGAGTGCAATGAGTAAGTTACATCACCAGTGAAAACTGTTTCTAACGATCATAAAATGTTTCCGTCTCAAGGCTTCTGCTTGAAATGAGTTGTGTAGTCAAATTTAAAATGCACCTATAATCATGTTGCATCACAGCTACTTAGAAATGGATGCTTTGGAGCAGATAGTGAATGAGAAATGGCTAGATTGACCATAATGCGCAATGTATATATTTGAATTGTGACGCAATCTAACAAGTCTCCTTTCTAACGCATGTCTCCTTTCTGTGCTGGGCTTTCCAGCCAGGTAAGCATCTATTACAATAATGCCTACTATAACTGACTGTTTAATATGCATCATCTGGAAACTTCAGACTTGTGTTGCTCTGGTTACAGGTGTCTGCACAAATCTGGCGTCTGTCCAGCAGGAGATCGTGAACGTGCACAACGTCTTCCGGAGGGCCGTGTCCCCTCGTGCCAGTAACATGCTGAAAATGGTCAGTCGCACTCCTAATACACCTGCATTTTGAGCATGCATCTTACATGCTCAAAATGCTGAATCACTTGCTGAATGGAAGACCTGTTGTGTGGTTGGCAGAGTTGGAGCAATGCAGTGGCCCAGTCGGCTCAAGGCTGGATCGATCAGTGTAACATGACACACGGGCCGCCGAGCAGCCGCATGATTGACGGTATGATGTATGACAATTCATTCTTTTGTAGTTAATAAAACAACTTCATTAGGAAATGATAGTTGCAAGTCAAAGGCGAACCCTGAAGTATTTAAAGGGATGGTTCACCCTAAAATCATGTCGTCATAGGTTTGGTGTAAAAATGCTTAAAGGGTACTTCACCGCTGGGAAGATGACTTGTATTTAAACTGGGTCATTTATGTAGTAGAAATTTGAAGTTATTTTTGAACTTGATGCCTTCTAGACTGAGAGAAGCCAGAATTTTTTTTTTTTTTTTTTTTTTTTTTTTTTTTTTTTCTTTCTTTCTGCTTAACTGCCCACATTTGAGGCCACTGTATATGCAACCAAAGCAGTGACGTGGGCTGGAGGAAACAGTTTTCTCACATGCCTATAGACCTAAAATTTATACGTGTTGACATTCTGACTAACACATGCAGATGAAGTGTGCAGGAAGAAAGCCAGTCACATGCAGTGTATGAACTACATCTCAATGGACAAATGCACTGCTGTACACGTTAAATAACAAATGTTATTTAAAACTTCATCTCCTGCAGTCCACCAGATGCGACGCTCTCTCACTGAATGTTTTCTCTCTGATGGACAGGATATGAAATGGGTGAGAATCTCTTCATGGCGTCTGCACTTCATTCATGGACTGACGTGGTAAATGCCTGGCATAGCGAAGTCAATAATTATCAATATCCCACCGGATCCATCAATGGCCAGCCGACTGGACATTACACACAGGTGATTTTATTCTGTGATCACCGATGACATGCTGGGTTTTTTTTTTTTTTCTCCTCCTCCATTCATGAATTTCCAATGGAAACAAGGATTCCTTTAGTCTTTTAGTAAAGAGCCAATAGCTCTTTCTTTACACTGCGTTATGCTTGGCATAAAAATAGTAAAGCAAATGTCTTTGTTCAATTTCAAAATCAAATCTTATTTTCAATCCTTTCACTGCCTTTGTATAATTAAGAACTTAACTTGCACTCATGCAACCCCATACCAACTGAGCGCTGACAACAACTTGGGTTGTCCTGGTGACACGGCGTCCCAGTTTTCCAAAAAGAACTTAAAATTTTGGTTCATCTGAACCCAGAACAGTTTTCCACTTTGCCACAGTCCATTTTAAATGAGCCTTGGCCCAGAGAAAACGCCTGCGCTTCTGGATCATGTTTAGCTATGGCTTCTTTTTTGACCTATAGAGTTTTAGCCGGCAGCGGCGCATGGCACGGTGGATTGTGTTCACCAATGTTTTCTGGAAGTATTCCTGAGCCCATGTTGTGATTTCCATTACAGTAGCATTCCTGTATGTGATGCAGTGCCGTCTAAGGGCCCAAAGATCACTGGCATCCAGTATGGTTTTCTGGGCTTGCCCTTTACGCACCGAGACTGTTCCAGATTCTCTGAATCTTTGGATATGATGCACTGTAGAGAACTTCAAACGCTTTGCAGTTTTTCTCTGAGAAACTCCTTTCTGATATTGCTCCAGTATTTTTGGCCGCAGCATTGGGGGAATTGGTGATGCTCTGCCCATCTTGGCTTCTGAGTGGCAGTGTCTCTCTGAGAGGCTCTTTTTATACCCAATCATGTTGGGTATTGACCTAAGTTGCAAATTGGTCCTCCAGCTGTTCCTTACATGTACATTTGAACTCTTCCGGCCTCTTATTGCTACCGGTCCCAACATTTTTGGAATGTGTAGCTCAGGAAATCCAAAATGAGCCAATTTGGCATGACATCAAGTTGGAAGTGAGACCTTTTGAAACGTTCTCTATTCTATTGTGAATAAGTTTGAGATTTTTGTAAATTTATTTTTTTCACAGTTTGTATGGTGTCCCAACTTTTTTTGGAATCAGGTTTGTAACTTTGCAGATGGTTTTTGGTTTTTAGTCTTTGTTTCTTTTTGTAGGTGGTGTGGTACAGCTCATATGAGGTCGGCTGCGCCGTGACTCAGTGCGGAAACGTCTACTTCTATGGATGTCAATACTACCGCACGTATGTCTTCAATACTGAGCTTTTTTTTTTTTTTTTTTTTTGTCTCGTTTTTTGGGACCCCATATTCTCCATTGTTGCAGCTCCTCTCTTCCTAGTCTCAGTAATGCTCTGTTTAGTTCCTGTCTTTATGAAACCCCTCCTTCTGATTGGTTGGCTGGAGCAGTGTTGTGATTTTTGGTGTTTGGGGAAATGTCCCACCCCTTACCATAACCGCTAGTTTCAACACTAACTGAACCAGGCCCCGCCCCTTTATTCTGCATATGAATCATTTAAATGAGGAATATTGTGACTCGTTCATTCCCGGTAGAAACTCACTACGATGGAGTTCAGAAACACTGACACTGATTAGGAGCTTTTTCATGCTCCAACAGCAACAGTTCAACACAGTTCTCTCCTGTATTTCAGAGGGAATTTCATGCGGAGTCCCTCCGCACTCATCAGGTGCTCCGTGTGCATCCTGCCCAGCTGACTGCCAAGACAATCTGTGCAGTGAGAAGGCCTACATCTCAGTATTTTTGTTTGCAAAATGATCCTGAATGATGACCGTTTGCATTGCAGAATGTTCTTACTGTCGGCTTGACTCTCTTTTCTAGCTAACCCCTGTCCGTACGTCAACAAGTACAGCAACTGTGACGATTTGAAGAAACTGGCCACCTGTGCGAACTCCATCGTGAGCCAGGGCTGTCCAGCCAGTTGCCTGTGTGAAGGCAAAATCATCCCTATTGCGAGGAAATAATTTTCTATGGCTGTATTTTAGACCATACTTTAGACAGTTATAGCGTCTCTTATGTGAAACCTATATTCTAACTTCCTATTTCTATTCTGTCTGTGGAATACCTCATGATGAAAACAATGGTACTGTTTTCATAGCATGATGAAATGGGCCAGTCTGCCTTTGTTTTGCATTACCTCAACCGTCATTTTCAATAAAGCTTATTCAATCACACATCAGTAAAGCCATTTGTGTTTTATAAGTCTTGTAAAGCCAGATACTGAAAACAATAGCACAACTTGAGACTGTGAAAACAGGATACATGACTGTCAGACGACACTGTAGATGTGACTTCTGCTACACTGCACCTTTTATATAATTGCATCACTTTATTAATCAGTTATTAGGGTTCACAGAGCCATGTATGTGTGGGTAGTTTCACTGCAGTTAAAGGGCATTCCAGTGGTCCGTGGTTACTAATTTACTTTTTTTTTTTTTTTTTTTCCTACAGTTATAAATACTATTTTCTGTAAGCATACCATATTGCCAAAAGTTTGACATCCCATTCTTAATCTGTAGGATTTAATATGGAGTTGGCTCACCCTTTGCAGCTTCAACTCTTCTGGGAAGGCTTTCCACAAGATTTTAGACTTTCTAGTAGTGCATTTGTGAGGTCAGGCTCTGATGGACAAGAAGGCCTGGCTCATAGTCTCTACTCTAATTCATCTATCGGGTTGAGGTCAGGACTCTGTGCAGGTCAGTCAAGTTCTTCCACACCAAATTCGCTCATCCATATCTTTATGGACCAACATTTCACCAAACTTTTACACTTGGCACAATGCAGTCAGGCAAGTCTCGTTTTCTTGCAACCGCCAAACCCAGACTCGTCCATGGGATTGGCAGACAGAGAAGCGTGACTGGTCACTCAGAGAACACGCCTCCACTGCTCTAGAGTCCAGTGGCGGCGTGCTTTACACCACTGCATCCCACGCTTTGCATTGCACTTGGTGGTGTAAGGCTTGGCTGAGCTGCTCGGCCATGGAAACCCATTCCATGAAGCTCTCTACGCACTGTTCTTGAGCTCATCTGAAGGCCACAGAAGTTTGGAGGTCTGTAGCTATTGACTCTGAAGAAAGTTGGTGACTTCTACGCACTGTGACCCTCAGCATGTGCTGACCCGCTCTGATTTTTATGTGGCCTACCACTTCAGTATAATTATTATTAGTAGTAGTAATAATAATAAATGCACATTTTAATATGCATGAATTGATGCTAACAAATATGCATTTAGCATCACTATATAATAGTGGTTCTCTAAGTGGGGTCCGCAAATAATCTTAGAGCCCTGTGAACGGAATCGCTGGGATCCAGTCAGACGGAGTGGCCATCGGGTAAATTCTTGATGTACTTGTCATAAATGGGGCCGGCAGCACTTTGACACAAAGGCAGTTTCACAAGGGATGCAGAAAGCGCAAGTGTCTGGCTCATTTTCAACAAGAACCACTTTAATTCACAGCCCGTATATTCACACTTACCCTGTAACTACACGAAACGAGTGGGGATCAAGCACCACTTTAAGCCCACAGAATCATACTTGGTTGCATTGTATTGGCATCACGTGTGTTGTGAAACTAATGTTTTCTTCGCTTGCTGGTATTTTTCCTATTTGAATGCGTTTTCTTCTGTTGCAGGACGTTGAAGTCTCTTGCCGTTTGCAGTGAGTATCTGTATTTGGTTGTTGTGACTTGTGAGTATTTGCAGCATGTGTGTTGTCAAACTGATCATGTTTTTTCTGTTTGCATGCGTTTTCTTGTTTCAGTGCATTGAGATCCCTTGGCCACCGTATTTTGATCTGTTTCTGTATTTCATTATTTAAGCATGGCAGTTTTTTTTTAACACATTTTTTAATTTATTGCTCTTTTTAATATTCTTGTTTTGTGACTAAAATGCTGTACTTTGCATTTGTGTAGTGTCATTCTTTTATTATTCCTTGCACAATATATAATTATTACATAGGGATCATTTCTGGTTCAGTTTTGGGCACTCTGGCATAATACTGGCTCAGTTTTGGCTCTTGTCTGGCTGACATTTGGGGATTATGGTGTTGTTGGGCCAGTTCTGGATTATTTCTGCTTCCAGCATTGCTCTGACTGACTTTTGGCGAACACTTGGGCCAATTTTGGACCGTAATTCCATGTGGGATGTGGGCCAAAATCTCAGCCGAAATTTAGCCAGATCTGGCCCAAAGCCGATTTGCTATCTGGGTGGGAATATTGCTCCCCTTCACACTCATCTCATTAGTTCATGTTTGCATCTTATAGTCTCATGTTTTATGAGCTGTCTAATTACTGGGATGTGTTCTGCAACACTGTGAATTCTGTTATGATTTGTTGATTGTTCTGCCATTGATATAAGGTGCAATGAGTTTATTAATTTAGAATAGTTCTATGATACTTTACGTGCATCAACTTTAATGTTAATTTAAAGGATCGTTCACCCAAAAAAATGAAATGTCATCATCTGCTCACCCTCAGGTTGTTCCAAACCTGTATGAATTTCTTTCTTCTTTGAAGAATGTGGGTAACCAAACAGTTTCTGGTACTTAAAAAAAAAAAAAAAAAAAAAAAAAAAAATATGGAAGTCAATGGGGTCCATCAACTGTTTGGTTACACAATTTCTTCAAAGAAAGAAATTCATACAGGTTTGGAACAATTTGAGGGCGAGTAAATGATGACTAAATGATTCATTTTGGGTGAACCATCCGAGGACGAGATGGTGCCGCGGATGGCCGCCTTGGTGTGGAGCTCTCCAGTTATTGTGTTTTTGTCTTCACGCAGATCTTCAACAGATCATTGGAGCATGCCTGATCTCCTCACAGCTAAACTGACCCAGCTCTCCAAGCCATCCTCAATCTGTCAGTGGATCACCAGCTTCCTGACAGACCGGCAGCAGCTAGTGAGACTGGGGAAACTCACATCCAGGACACTCACTATCAGCACTGGCGCCCCAGGGGTGCTCTCTCTCCCGCTGCTCTTCTCCCTGTACACCAATGACTGCACTTCTAAACACCCCTCTGCCAAACTCCTGAAATTTCTAGACGACACCATCTGCCTCATCCAAAACGGTGATAAATCTGCTTACAGACTGGAGGTTGAACAGCTGGCTGTCTGGTGCAGTTATAACAACCTTGAGCTCAACACACTCAAAATGGTGGAGATGATAGTGGACTTCAGGAGGAACAGCCCAGCACTCCCCCCACTCACCATCACGAACAGCACTGTGGAAGCAGTGGTGTCATTCAGGTTCCTGGGCACTGCCATCTCTCAGGACCTAAGTGGGACAATAACATTGACTCCATTGTGAAAAAGGTGCAGCAGAGACTGTACTTACTTCATCAGCTGAGGAAGTTCAACCTGCCACAGGAGCTGCTGTTTCAGTGCTACTCGGCTGTTATTGAGTCTGTTTTATGCACCTCCATCACTATCTTGTTTGGTTCAGCTACCAAATCAGACATCAGGAGACTGCAATGTACCATCCGGACAGCGGAGAGGATTATTGGTGCCCCCTGCCAACCCTCCAGGACCTGTACTCTTCCAGAGTGAGGAAGAGAGCAGGTCAAATAATCACAGACTCCACTCACCCTGGACACTACCTGTTTGAACTGTTACCGTCAAGACAGCGACTCAAATCACTGGCCACTAGAAAATCTAGGCACAGGAACAGTTTCTTCCCACAGGCCATTTCACAGCCCCTAGCCCCTTGACTACTGTGGGATTACAATCCCTCTCCCATTTCTGAATCGTCAGAGTGATGGGATTAGCATCTATGCATTTGAATGACACTGTTATACTGATTCGATTAGAACTGGTGACACTCTAATGTCTGAGGAGTGTCCCTTTACCTGGACACAACATTTCATTGCTTTGTTTAGATCTGTTTCCGCCTCCATTTGCTGTGTAATCCCTCCTCTAAAATGTAGATAAAATACAGATAAATTAAACTGTTTTTGTTACTGTTATTAACAGCACGTGTTCTCAATAAAAAGAGCAACGTCTGCTTGAAAGATATATCCAAGTTCTCCTGGTGTTCTGAGTTTCCAACAGTTTTGGTGCCGTGACCCAGATAGACCTCACCTGAATCTAGACTGAATCCAGATTGAAACTTCAAGCTCAAAGATCTGGCTACGCTCCAGGCTGAATTTTTCTGTACAACCAAGGTTTGGGGAGTGTCTATCCAAAAGAACCTTAAAGACCAGTACAAATTTGTTTCCCTCTGCGCCGCCAGAGAAGAGTTATCAGACAGCTGTAGAGGTTTTAGAGATGAAAGTTACCCTCTGTTTTTGGCAGGGAAGTATTGTTTAAGCCTCTGTTTCAGCAGGGAAGATTAGCATCACATGCTAATATTTGTGTTGTCCTCTGTTTTTTTGCTATTGATCAGAGAAGTTTTAGTGTTTTGATTGTGTGTAAACAAAGAAACTCAGAAAAATGTTTGGAAAGAATGCTAGACCGATCCACACAACTGAAAAAGGTGGTCTTGCGACTCCTTTGTGGTCACATTTAGGAGTGCAAATGGATCTAATAGTCACTGAGAAAGTTAGACAAGAATTAACTGAGAAATATGAGATCCAGCCAGACAAGACTTGGTCGGTAGATGAATGTAAAAGGGTATTAGGAGCATGTATTCACAAGAACAATGTGAAAGGCCATCAGAGAATTTGGTTTAGCGTTAGCTAGACCACAGTCTCGGCGTATCTCAGAGCTAGAGAAACAGAACAAAGAGCTCTGTGCTAGAGTATCCTCTTTGAACTTATTGAGAAATTGAACCGCAACAAAGCTGCAGAGAAAACTGATGTGAATGAAGTTAGTCAGCCTTGAAACAGATTTAGCCACTCAATCAGTAACTGGTGTGCCTGTAAATGGCGCTAGGAGAAGATCTCAGGAACTGAGGGAATTGAAAGTGTTCCTCCTAACTCTTCTGTCCAACCACAAACTGTTGCCAAAGCACTAGGATCTAGAGACATAGAAAGTTTATCCCAGAGCTTACCCTCAGCACGCACACATTTTTCTGAATTTAGAAGGGCATTGATAAGCAAGATGCGCTCTACGGCATGTCGTTAACAAAAGTCACAAATTCTAACTGAATCTGAATTCAACAGTCTTGAGTCTGCTGTTACTTCTGAACTACAACATGTCAGTAAAGGCGATTTGAGAGAAGGTGTTTTGAACCAAAGTAGACTGGTCCAGAATCACTAACTGTGTGCAAAGGAAAGAAGAAACTGTGAGTGATTTCACGGAAAGATTTTGTCAGTCAGCTGTAACTTACAGTGGAAAAGTTGATTCTGAATGTGTGCTAGATGACAAGGGACCCTTAGTCCACATCTGGTCAGATGGCCTTTTAGCAGAGTACAGAAAAGCATTGCCATTCTCAGATCTAACTTGGCCTAACAAAACCGTTAGCTACATGGGAAAGAGATGCTGATGTTAAGGCTAGAGAGAAGGCAAATGCAACTACTGTGAAAAATCAGGTCACTGGGAGAAAGAGTGTAGGAAGAAGTTGCAAGATAGTAAAAAAACTAAAAAAAAAAAAACACTATACATAACTGTTCCTTCTCAGCCCGCCTACAATCCTGAAGTAGTTCCGCCAGGGTACACTGAAACTTTAGGACAGCTCACTCAGGCTCTTCTAAGAGCACAAAATAACAGAAAAAAAAAAAACGAATTGTTGGGGCTGTGAGTAGCTACCTTTCCCTGTAATCCATCACAATGACAACAGAATTTTTGTGAAAGGTAGCATAAAAGAGAAAGAGATTGACTTTTTGCTTGATACAGGTGCAGAAATTACAGTAATTCCTAGAAAATTGGCTGAAGGTTTAAACATTCCGTACAAGAAAACTAAACTTTGTTTAACTGGTGCAATAGGTGGGGTTTCTGTTTTGTATGAAAGGCAGTCCATAGAGGATCGAGCCGTTTCTGTCAAAGCTGAACCTCCGCCTAATACAATTAAAACACTCTGATCAGTTTTAGGAGCCACAGGTTACTGTAGACCTTGGATTGAAGAATATGCCTCGAGTGCACAGCCTTTCTATGACTTGTTGAAAGGCCAAGTTAAAGATTCTGATACTGTTTGTATGGAAGAAATTCAGCTCAAAGCTTTCAATGATTTGAAGAGAGCACTGTGTCAAGCACCAGCATTAGGAGTTGCACAATCTGATAGGCCCTTTGTGCTTTACGCCCATGAACACGCTGCTTCATGACTGCATGTCTAATGCAAGATCATGGGGGCAGTTTATGTCCAATTCATTACGATTCTGGTAAACTTGACACAGTCACTCAAGGATGGGCCCTTGTCTTAGAGCAGTGCAGGCAGTTCATTTAGCCCTTCAGGCTTCATCAGGAACTGTGTTAGGACAGACTGTGAATGCAAGATGCCCTCATGCAGTGTCCGCACTAATGAATCAAGCAAAAGTCACTTCTGCCACCTCTTCTCGTTGGGGAAATTGGTTAACAACCCTCACAGCCCCGAACATTGTTTTACAGCGCACACCAGTCACGAACCCATCCTCATGTATGATATCTGCAATGACTGAAGTTGTGTTAGAGGATGAAGGAGAAATGACGCACGATTGTGTTACGCTTAACGTATGCAGCTACATCTCTCCCATAGAGAGTGCAGAATTGGAGTTGTTTGTTGATGGTTCAGCTCCGGTAATTGAAGGTAACGGATGAGCAGGTTATGCAGTCACTTCCAGCACTGAAGTGGTAGCTTCAGGACATCTTCCAGATCATTTGTTGAACTTGAACTTGTTGCCTTAACTAGGGCATGCACACTAGCTTCAGGATCGGTTGCAAATATCTACACTGATTCCAGATGTGCTTTTGGGATAATTCATGATTTTGGTGTCATTTGGCAAAGTAGACAGTTTCTAACTTCTGCTGGATCCCCCATTAAGCATGCTGGATTAGTAAAAGATCTAAGGGTTTCCATGAAACTTCCAAAGAAATTAGCGGTGATCAAAGTGAAAGCACATCTCACAACTAATACTATGGAAGCTAAAGGTAATGCTTGTTAATCTTGCTGATGTAGCGGCTAAACAAGCTTGTTCCCATGCGACTGTACAAGTAGTACAGCACAGAAGACAATTCTGCCTCCTGAATCAATCATTGATCTGTACAAAGACGTTCCTCTATATGAAGACCATGGACATGGTTAGACAAAAGAGCCAAGTTGATTACCTGCAAGTTGATTACATATCGCTGCCTCCTTGTAAGGGAAAACAGACATTTTGGTAGTGATAGACAAGTTCTTGAGATGGATAGCTTATCCAACAGGGCGTGCTACAGCTGCACATGCTGCTAAATCTCTTGTCACTGATCTCATTCCCAGATGGGGATTACCAGATTCCATTGACTCAGATCAGGGTACACACTTCACAGGACAGGTAGTCAAGTAAGTGTCTAAAATGTTGAAAATTAAGTGGAATCTTCACTGCCCCTACAGGCCACAAGCATCAGGTCAGGTTGAACGAGCAAATGGAACAATCAAAACCAGGCTAAGCAAAATGCATCAGGAAGGAGTATCATGGGTTGAGACGCTGCCAGCGGTACTGTGCAGTATGAGAGCGCCACCAAACAGATCAGTAGGACTCATCAGTAAACACATAGCATTTCAAAGATTGAAATTAGTGGAGATGTTCCCAGTGCCGGGAAACTGGTGCTTCAGTGCCAAGTGAATATGTGGCAACTTGCTGACGAACTGCAGCTGAGACTCTTAACAGCCACTGGCGCCTACAGAGGAAACCAACCAGAGCAAGCGTTAATCTCAACTTGGGAGATCTGGTCTCCCCTAAGCTCCTTTCTGTTGTGCTTATATCCTCCTCCACTCAAGATTCAAGATTCAAGAGTTTTATTTGTCACATACACAGTTATATACAGAATATACAACCGGCAGTGAAATGTAAACAGGTCCGCTCCATGGACAGTGCAAATTCACAGTTAAAACACAAGGGGGAAATTATAATAGAAATAGAATAAAAGGATAAAACTAATATATATATATATATATATATATATATATATATATATATATATATATATATATATATATATATCTGTAGAATTATAAATAATCAAGTCAAGTAGAAGAAAAAGTAAAAAAAAATAAGAATAAAGAAGTGGAATAAAATAAGTGCAGTGAGTAAACTGTAGACTTTTATACATTTGTTAACCACATATTTATGAGTATAATGTGCAAACAGGTTTATAACAGGTTGTTACACAGTAACAACGAGAACAGAAAGTGCAGTGCAATGTCAGTATATCGATGTTTATCCTGAAGTGAAGTCACGTGATGTTAAGTGACTGAGTTCAGGAGTCTGATGGCCTGGGGAAGAAGCTCCTTCTGAGTCTCTCAGTTTTGGCCATCAGGCTTCGGGAAGCGCTACCAGATGGCAGCAGCGTGAAATGAGGGTTTGCAGGGTGATTAGAGTCCTTGATGATCTTAGTAGCTCTACCTTTGCAGCGCTTGGTGTAGACGCCCTGCAGAGACGGGAGAGCTGACCCTGAGATACGCCGATAAGCGCACGACTCTTTGCAGGGCTTTGCAGTCATGACTGGTGCTGTTCCCATACCACGCTGTGATGCACTGAGTTAATACACTTTCTATCGCCCCTAAATAGAAAGTTTTCAGGATAGCTGGTGAAACCCTGAATTTCCTCAGCTGGCACAGGTGGTACAGTCTTTGCCTGGCTTTTTTCACCTGTGTCTGAATGTGAGCAGTCCAGGTCAGGTCCTCGGAGATGTTTACACCCAGGTACTTGAAGCTGCTCACTCTCTCTACTGGTGACCCGCTGATCATGAGGGGGAGTATGTCCATTGCTGTCTCTTCCTGAAGTCCACAATCATTTCTTTGGTCTTGCCAACATTCAGAGAGAGACAGTTGTCCTGGCACCATGATGTTAGATGCTCCACCTCGTCCAAGTATAAAATCCGTTCATTGTTGTTGGAAATGAGGCCCAGGACAACAGTATCATCAGCAAATTTGATGATAGAGGTGGAGCTATCATCAAATTTGCTGATGATACTGTGGTCCTGGGCCCTCATTTCCAACAACAATGGAAATTAAATCATCCACTGATGACTCTCAGGTGGCTCTCATTCCCCAACTCCGCCTCCGGCAATTGGATCCACTCCATTTCCATGACAACGCTGACGAGTGCTTTGGGAGCTTGCCACAATACGAAGATAGATCAAAGTGACATTACGTTAACCAACCATTCAGAAACGCCCTGTTCGAGCTTTAATTGTCGAATCTCGTTGGGGCCGCCATCTTGTTCCGGTCCGACTCCAGTTCAAATTGATACGGTTGCACAGATGTGTCCTCAGAGACTCCGCTGCTATTCTTTCTCCAAAATATACCCTCAACTGTTGTCAAGGCAACTCTCTAAGTGTGTTAGGTCAAAACGCCCCACAGAACAGAGGGGCGGGTGAGCAAAGCTCATTATCATTTAAAGACACATGCACTGAAATGGCTTGCTGAAAACAGAGCTGTTTTTGACCAGGTAAAATTTGTGTTTTCTTACAATACTAATGAGAATTTTTAATTAAAGTATATTACAAACTTTTCATTCAGACTTGTACAAAAATGGCATTATATGACCCCTTTAAGGTAAAGATGATGACATCAGATGAATTATTCTGTTATGCAAAGTTTCCAGGCCAGTTCCTGTCAGCCAGATTACTGAGATTCTCACCTTTTGTTTTTAATGGCTCTTGGAGCCCCTGTCCCATTTCTGAATCGTCAGAGTGATGGGATTAGCATCTATGCATTTGAATGACACTGTTATACTGATTCGATTAGAACTGGTGACACTCTAATGTCTGAGGCGTGTCCCATTACCTGACACAACATTTCATTGCTTTGTTTAGATCTGTTCTCCGCTTCATTTGCTGTGTAATCCCTCACCTAAAATGTAGATAAATTACAGTGCAAACTGTTTTTGTCAGACTTGATGACTGCAGCTACCGACAGCACGTGTTCTCAATAAAGAGTAACGCCTGCTTGAAAGATATATCCAAGTTCTCCTGGTCTTCACTTCTGAGTTTCCAACACTACTTTGCATCGCATGAAACTCACAAAGTGAGAAGGCGTGTGGTTTAATAACAAACAGGCTGTGGGCTGCTGGCAAAATAAAAAGAGCAAACCCATCCGATAATGTGTCTAGTCCATCCATTTGCACACAGAGTTTTCAGACACATTTCTGCAGGTGTTAGATGGCTATCATAAACGTATCTCTCAGTTTTAGATGCCTGGACTTTTTATAAGCATCATGACTTTTATAGAGCATACAAATACATTTCAAAAGATCAAATTAGAGTAACTCAGTTATATATTTGTAATGGTTTTGTCCATGTCTTTTATTTTCAAGTTTATTTCAGCCATGTTTTCTGGTCTTGTTCATGTTTCCTGGTTTTCCCATGCCCTCATGTGATCTTGTGTCATGTTCTGTCATTGGTTCATTGTTTGCTCATTGTTCACAGGTGTGTCTTGTCTAGTCATTAGTCCTTGTGTATTTAAGCCCTTTATCGCTTGTTCTGTGTCTTTATCTAGTGCTAGCGCTGTAACCTGCTGTTGGTGAGTTTTCTGGTTAGCTGTTGCAATGTTAAGCAGAGTCTATATAAATATGAAAGTGATTATTAAATTAAATATTGCTTCCATAGTCTGCTTAGACAGAGGGACGCAAAATGTTTGCAGTGTCAGTTTGCATCTTGGGATTGCTCCATATGGGCGCTGCCTGCAGCTTGGTGAGTTTAAACTTCATGATATTTGTAACTGATCAAGTGATTGAGCGCAATGACATCACCAGTGAAAACCGTTTCTAACGATCATAAAATGTTTCAGTCTGAAGGCTTCTACTTGATGTTTGAAATGAGCTGTGTAGTCAAATATAAAACGCACCTACATTCAAATTTCACCACAAAACTACTTAGAAATGGATGATTTGGAGCAGATGATGAATGAGAAACAGCTAGATTGCTATATGAACAAAATACACTTGAGCATTATGGTCAATATGATTACTAACAGTTGTGACGCACTTTAACAATCTCTTTCTAACGCATGTCTCGTTTCTGTGGTGGGCTTTCCAGCCAGGTAAGCATCTATTACAATAATGCCTACTATAACTGTTTAATATGCATCATCTGGAAACTTCAGACTTGTGTTGCTCTGGTTACAGGTGTCTGCACAAATCTGACGCCTGTCCAGCAGGAGATCGTGAACGCACAACGCCTTCCGGAGGGCCGCGGTTCCTCGCGCCAGTAACATGCTGAAAATGGTCAGTCGCGACTCCTACACATCTGCATTTTGAGCATGCATCTTAGTGTCACGTGCTGAATGGAAGACCTGTTGTGTGGTTTGCAGAGTTGAGCAATGCAGTGGCCCAGTCGTCGCTCAAGGCTGGATCAATCAGTGTACATGACACACGGGCCGCCGAGCAGCCGCATGATTGATTGACGGTATGATGTATGACACCATTCTTTTGTAGTCAATAAAGCCGCTTCCTAAAGAATGGTAAAACCCTGAAGTTGCAAGTCAAAGGTCAACCCTGAAGTATTTAAAGGGATGGTTTACTAAACCTTTTATTTGTGTAAAAATACTCAATTTTAAAGTGTATACACTGACTAGAAATTATATAATTTTGTGTGCATCACTGATTTTGAGACTGAAATCAGACCTAAAGCTTAGGTGTTACTGCACTGACAAACTCTCAAACCATTTTAAGTGTTTTAATCAACTGCTTTTTATGTGTGCATGCTGTAGTTCATCAAATCAAACGTATGCTCCACTTATCACTTTAACTGTTTTGGTATGAAAAGTCTCTTCCTTTAAATGGATGCCACTTGTTTTAATATTTTATTATTGCAGTGACTTTAATTCAGCTTAACTGTCCAAATACACCTGAGGCCGGTGTAGATGTGAGAACGGATGGTTTCATCCAGCCCACATGCCTATAGACTCAATATTTATACTCTGACGTGCTAACACATGCAGATGAAGTGTGCAGGAAGAAAGTCCATCACATGCAGTGCATGAACTACATCTCAATGGACAAATGCGTTGTTGTACATGTTAGTTAACAAATGTCATTTAAAATCATAACTTCATCCCACCTGCAGTCCACCAGATGCGACGCTTTCACTGAATGTTTTCTCTGATGGATAGGGATATGAAATGGTGAGAATCTCTTCATGGCGCCTGCAGTTCGCTTCATGGTCTGACGTGGTAAATGCCTGGCATAGCTAAGTCACCAATTATACATATCCCAATGGATCCGCAACGGTCAGCCGACTGGACATTACACACAGGTGATCTTTCGTTGTAGCTCATGACGCTTCTTTCCTGCATCTGTGAATTTCCAATGGAAACAAGGATTCACTTTAACCATTTAGTAAAGAGACAGTAGCTTTTAGTTTACGCTATGCTTAAGTATTTTGCATCAAATCATAACTTATAAAGCATACTTGATACTTTGTATCAGAATAAGTGAACGGAATGGACCTATAATTGCAGGGTTTTTTTTTGTTTTTTCAGTGAGCGAAAGTTAGTTTTAAAAGCATTAAATGCAAATTAAACTAGTGGTTGGTTTCTTTTTTATTTTTTTATTCTTTATTTTTTTTTGTAGGTGGTGTGTACAGCTTCGTGATTGTGGTCGGCTGTGCCGTGACCCAGCGTGGAGACTTCTACTTCACGGATGTCCAATACTACCGCTGCTGCACGCTCTTTCCTCGCACAATACTGAGCTGTTAGCTTTTTTTTTTCCCTGTTTTAAAGCTTCTCTTTTCCCTTTTTTTTTTTTTCCTCGCTTTCCCCGGCAAGTTGTGGCTCCTCTTCCCAGTCTGTTAGTACGT
>JAGHMJ010000035.1:2029141-2064047 GCA_018749465.1 Paracanthobrama guichenoti | reverse complement strand
ACTGCAAATCCCTGCAAAAGTCGTAAGCTTATCCGAGGCGTATCTCAGGGTCAGCTCTCCGTCTCTGCAGGGCGTCTACACCGCGCTGCAAAGTTAGAGCTACTAAAATCATCAAGGACTCTAATCACCTGCAAACCCTCATTTCACACTGCTGCCATCTGGTAAAGCGCTTCCGAAGCCTGATGGCCAAAACTGAGAGACTCAGAAGGAGCTTCTTCCCCCAGGCCATCAGACTCCTGAACTCAGTCACTTAACATCACATGACCACTGATATACTGACATTGCACTGCACTTTCTGTTCTCGTTGTATATATATATATATATATAGTAGTACTTTTTTATTCTATTTCTATTATAATTTCACTCCTTGTGTTTTAACTGTGAATTTGCACTGTCCATGGAGCGGACGGTTTACATTTCACCTGCCGGTTGTATATTCTGTATGTAACTGTGTATGTGACAAATAAAACTCTTGAATCTTGAATAACCGCTCAAACTGAAGTAAATTACATAACCAGCAACATACAAATATAATTTTCTCAGAATTGATGAACTATTTATTTACCTTTGTGATCGATTTTTGCTCTCACACAGTACGCATTCCTCGACTACAGGCATGCGTGATCATAAAATGGCGTCGTGAACTGCAATGTACAAATGACCACATGGTTCACTTTAGAACATTAACGACTACTTGGATCAAAATTACAATTTTAAAGAGAAAATAACCAGTCACAGCAACTCAATTACTGTTTAACAGCAGTAATTCTATCTTATGAAGTAATAGTCTTTATCATTAATTATATGATACTGACTCACCAAGTTGAATGTATTTCTCTATATTCAGGCTTCTTATTCAGAATGCATCAAATTAAATCTCCAACTTTCACAGCTTTTCAAAGATTTTCAATCTAAGATTTATAAACTGGATCACGGCGATCAGATTGAGTCGTTCTCCTCCATCAAGCTCGTCTCTTGTCATTGCGCATGCTCGTTGACATGCATGGACCATCTTTGAATTGATTATGTAATTGGTGTTATATTTACCTGACCGTTAATAAATTGTTACATTGAGCTGATTAACTCTGGATTTATTAACGCTAGCAGATGAATGGGTATAATTTCAAAGGATTAAACAGTAGCCAAATATGACCAAGTAACCAATTGGCATGTTAACCTAAATTCAAAATGGAGTCAGATAAAAATAAAAAGGAATTAAATCCTTTTTGCCCAGCTGAAAAACACGCAGGAGACCGTCACCCTTAGATCGTTACCTCATTGGAGCGATTTTAGTGGGTCTTTGCAGATCTGTGAAGCCTAATAACTTGAACAAATGATTTTAATAAAGTGACAAAAGGTGCAGTGTTGCAGAAGTCACATGAACATTTCAGCAAGTGCACAAATCTACAGTGTTTTACAGCAGTCATGTAACCCATTTTCAGTCTTAAGTTGTGCTATCGTTTTCAGTATCTGGCTTTACGAGGCTTATAAGACAAATGGCTTTACTGAGGTGTGATTGAATAAGCTTTTATTGAAAATGAAGGCTGAAGTAATGCAGACTGGCCCATTTCATCATGCTATGAAAGTACAGTACCATTGATTTAAATCATTTGAGGTATTCCACAGACAATAGAAAGTTAGAATATACAGGTTTCACATTATAGGAAAGATGCTCCAACCAGCAAAAGTATGGTCTAAAAGTGTTGCCATAGAACACTTCATTTTCGCAATAGGAGCGATTTTGTTTTTACACCGGCAACTGGCTGGACAGCCCTGGCTCACGAAGGAGTTCGCACAGGTGGCCCGTTTCTTCAAAGCGTCACAGTTGCTGTACTTGTTGGACGTCACGGACAGGGGTTAGCTACAAGCAGAAGAGAGAAGTGAAAGTCAAGCCGACAGTAAGAACATTCTGCAACGCAAACGGTCATCATTCAGGATCTTTTGAAATCAAAAACTGAAGTGTAGGCCTACTCACTGCACAGTTTGCTTTGGCAGTAAGCCCGGCAGGATGCACACGGAGTGCCCAACGAGTATGGAGGGACTCACGAAATTCCCTCTGAAATACAGGAGAGAAGAGGGTTGACCCGTTGCCCGTTTGAGCATGAAAAAGCTCCTCTAGATCAGCGTTTCTGCACTCCTGAAACGCCTCCATTGTAGCCTTGAGTTTCCGGGAATTAACACCTCACAAATGTTCCTCATTTAAATAATTCATATGCATAAAGGGGCGGGGCCTGGTTGAGTTAGTTGAAACTGGCGGTTATGGTAAAGGGCAGGGCGTTTCCCCAAAGACCAAAAATCACAACACTGCTCCAGCCAACCAATCAGAGCAAATTGTGCTTTTCAGAAGGGGCTTCATAGAGACAGGAACTAAAGAGCATTACTAACAGACTGGGAAGAGGAGCCACAACACTTGGGGGAAAACGAGGGGAAAAAAAAAAAAAAAAAAAAAAGGAAAAGCTTTAAAACAGGGAAAAAAAAAAGCAACAGCTCAGTATTGCGAGAAAGACGTCGCAGTGTAGTATTGACATCCGTAGAAGTAGAAGTCTCCGCACTGGGTCACGGCACACAGCCGACCTGATACTGAGCTGTACCACACCACCTACATTTGCCAAAAAAAAAAAAAAAAAAAAAAAAAAAAAAACCAACCACTAGTTTAGTTGCATTTAATGTTTAAACTAACTTTCCGCTCACTGAAAAAACAAAAAAAAAAACCCTGCAATTATGGGTCCATTCCGTTCACTTATTCTGATACAAAGTATCAAGTATGCTTTATAAGTTATGATTTGATGCAAAATACTTAAACGCAACGTAAACTAAAAGCTACTGTCTCTTTACTAAATGGTTAAAGTGAATCCTTGTTTCCATTGGAAATTCATGAATGCAGGAAAGAAACGTCATAGGCTACAACCGAAAGATCACCTGTGTGTAATGTCCAGTCGGCTGACCGTTGACGGATCCATTGGGATATGTATAATTGGTGACTTCGCTATGCCAGGCATTTACCACGTCAGACCATGAGCGAACTGCAGACGCCATGAAGAGATTCTCACCCATTTCATATCCTATCCATCAGAGAGAAAACATTCAGTGAAAGAGCGTCGCATCTGGTGGACTGCAGGTGGGATGAAGTTATGATTTTAAATGACATTTGTTAACTAACATGTACAGCAACGCATTTGTCCATTGAGATGTAGTTCATGCACTGCATGTGATGGACTTTCTTCCTGCACACTTCATCTGCATGTGTTAGCACGTCAGAGTATAAATATTAGGTCTATAGGCATGTGGGCTGGATGAAACCATCCGTTCTCACATCTACACCGGCCTCAGGTGTATTTGGACAGTTAAGCTGAATTAAAGTCACTGCAATAATAAAATATTAAAGCAAGTGGCATCCATTTAAGGAAGAGACTTTTCATGCAAAACAGTTAAAGTGATAAGTGGAGCATACGTTTGATTTGATGAACTACAGCATGCACACATAAAAGCAGTTGATTAAAACACTTAAAATGGTTTGAGAGTTTGTCAGTGCAGTAACACCTAAGCTTTAGGTCTGATTTCAGTCTCCAAAATCAGTGATGCACACAAATTATATAATTTCTAGTCAGTGTATACACTTTAAAATTGAGTATTTTTACACAAATAAAAAGGTTTAGTGAACCATCCCTTTAAATACTTCAGGGTTGACCTTTGACTTGCAACTTCAGGGTTTTACCATTCTTTAGGAAGCGGCTTTATTGACTACAAAAGAATGAATTGTCATACATCATACCGTCAATCATGCGGCTGCTCGGCGGCCCGTGTGTCATGTTACACTGATTGATCCAGCCTTGAGCCGACTGGGCCACTGCATTGCTCCAACTCTGCAAACCACACAACAGGTCTTCCATTCAGCACGTGACACTAAGATGCATGCTCAAAATGCAGATGTGTATTAGGAGTGCGACTGACCATTTTCAGCATGTTACTGGCACGAGGAGACACGGCCCTCCGGAAGACGCGTTGTGCGTTCACGATCTCCTGCTGGACAGACGTCAGATTTGTGCAGACACCTGTAACCAGAGCAACACAAGTCTGAAGTTTCCAGATGATGCATATTAAACAGTTATAGTAGGCATTATTGTAATAGATGCTTACCTGGCTGGAAAGCCCACCACAGAAACGAGACATGCGTTAGAAAGAGATTGTTAAATTGCGTCACAACTGTTAGTAATCATATTGACCATAATGCTCAAGTGTATTTTGTTCATATAGCAATCTAGCTGTTTCTCATTCATCATCTGCTCCAAATCATCCATTTCTAAGTAGTTTTGTGGTGAAATTTGAATGTAGGTGCGTTTTATATTTGACTACACAACTCATTTCAAACATCCAAGTAGAAGCCTTCAGACTGAAACATTTTATGATCGTTAGAAACGGTTTTCACTGGTGATGTCATTGCGCTCAATCACTTGATCAGTTACAAATATCATGAAGTTTAAACTCACCAAGCTGCAGGCAGCGCCCATATGGAGCAATCCCAAGATGCAAACTGACACTGCAAACATTTTGCGTCCCTCTGTCTAGCAGACTATGGAAGCAATATTTAATTTAATAATCACTTTCATATTTATATAGACTCTGCTTAACATTGCAACAGCTAACCAGAAAACTCACCAACAGCAGGTTACAGCGCTAGCACTAGATAAAGACACAGAACAAACGATAAGGGCTTAAATACACAAGGACTAATGACTAGACAAGACACACCTGTGAACAATGAGCAAACAATGAACCAATGACAGAACATGACACAAGATCACATGAGGGCATGGGAAAACCAGGAAACATGAACAAGACCGGAAAACATGGCTGAAATAAACTTGAAAATAAAAGACATGGACAAAACCATTACAAATATATAACTGAGTTACTCTAATTTGATCTTTTGAAATGTATTTGTATGCTCTATAAAAGTCATGATGCTTATAAAAGTCCAGGCATCTAAAACTGAGAGATACGTTTATGATAGCCATCTAACACCTGCAGAAATGTGTCTGAAAACTCTGTGTGCAAATGGATGGACTAGACACATTATCGGATGGGTTTGCTCTTTTATTTTGCCAGCAGCCCACAGCCTGTTTGTTATTAAACCACACGCCTTCTCACTTTGTGAGTTTCATGCACGTGCAAAGTAGTGTTGGAAACTCAGAAGTGAAGACCAGGAGAACTTGGATATATCTTTCAAGCAGACGTTACTCTTTATTGAGAACACGTGCTGTCGGTAGCTGCAGTCATCAAGTCTGACAAAAACAGTTTGCACTGTAATTTATCTACATTTTAGGTGAGGGATTACACAGCAAATGAGGCGGAGACAGATCTAAACAAAGCAATGAAATGTTGTGTCCAGGTAATGGGACACGCCTCAGACATTAGAGTGTCACCAGTTCTAATCGAATCAGTATAACAGTGTCATTCAAATGCATAGATGCTAATCCCATCACTCTGACGATTCAGAAATGGGACAGGGGCTCCAAGAGCCATTAAAAACAAAAGGTGAGAATCTCAGTAATCTGGCTGACAGGAACTGGCCTGGAAACTTTGCATAACAGAATAATTCATCTGATGTCATCATCTTTACCTTAAAGGGGTCATATAATGCCATTTTTGTACAAGTCTGAATGAAAAGTTTGTAATATACTTTAATTAAAAATTCTCATTAGTATTGTAAGAAAACACAAATTTTACCTGGTCAAAAACAGCTCTGTTTTCAGCAAGCCATTTCAGTGCATGTGTCTTTAAATGATAATGAGCTTTGCTCACCCCGCCCCTCTGTTCTGTGGGGCGTTTTGACACTAACACACTTAGAGAGTTGCCTTGACAACAGTTGAGGGTATATTTTGGAGAAAGAATAGCAACGGAGTCTCTGAGGACACATCTGTGCAACCGTATCAATTTGAACTGGAGTCGGACCGGAACAAGATGGCGGCCCCAACGAAGTTCGACAATTAAGGCTCGAACAGGACGTTTCTGAATGGTTGGTTAACGTAATGTCACTTTGATCTATCTTCGTATTGTGGCAAGCTCCCAAAGCACTCGTCCAGCGTTGTCATGGAAATGGAGTGGATCCAATTGCCCGGAGGCGGAGTTGGGAATGAGAGCCACCTGAGAGTCATCAGTGGATGATTTAATTTCCATTGTTGTTGGAAATGAGGCCCAGGACCACAGTATCATCAGCAAATTTGATGATAGCTCCACCTCTATCATCAAATTTGCTGATGATACTGTTGTCCTGGGCCTCATTTCCAACAACAATGAGACGGCATACTTGGACGAGGTGGAGCATCTAACATCATGGTGCCAGGACAACTGTCTCTCTCTGAATGTTGGCAAGACCAAAGAAATGATTGTGGACTTCAGGAAGAGACAGCAATGGACATACTCCCCCCTCATGATCAGCGGGTCACCAGTAGAGAGAGTGAGCAGCTTCAAGTACCTGGGTGTAAACATCTCCGAGGACCTGACCTGGACTGCTCACATTCAGACACAGGTGAAAAAGCCAGGCAAAGACTGTACCACCTGTGCCAGCTGAGGAAATTCAGGTTTCACCAGCTATCCTGAAAACTTTCTATTTAGGGGCGATAGAAAGTGTATTAACTCAGTGCATCACAGCGTGGTATGGGAACAGCACCAGTCATGACTGCAAAGCCCTGCAAAGAGTCGATGCGCTTATCCGGCGTATCTCAGGGTCAGCTCTCCGTCTCTGCAGGGCGTCTACACCAAAGCGCTGCAAAGGTAGAGCTACTAAGATCATCAAGGACTCTAATCACCCTGCAAACCCTCATTTCACGCTGCTGCCATCTGGTAGCGCTTCCGAAGCCTGATGGCCAAAACTGAGAGACTCAGAAGGAGCTTCTTCCCCAGGCCATCAGACTCCTGAACTCAGTCACTTAACATCACGTGACTTCACTTCAGGATAAACATCGATATACTGACATTGCACTGCACTTTCTGTTCTCGTTGTTACTGTGTAACAACCTGTTATAAACCTGTTTGCACATTATACTCATAAATATGTGGTTAACAAATGTATAAAAGTCTACAGTTTACTCACTGCACTTATTTTATTCCACTTCTTTATTCTTATTTTTTTACTTTTTCTTCTACTTGACTTGATTATTTATAATTCTACAGATATATATATATATATATATATATATATATATATATATATATATATTAGTACTTTTTATCCTTTTATTCTATTTCTATTATAATTTCCCCCTTGTGTTTTTAACTGTGAATTTGCACTGTCCATGGAGCGGACCTGTTTACATTTCACTGCCGGTTGTATATTCTGTATATAACTGTGTATGTGACAAATAAAACTCTTGAATCTTGAATCTTGAGTGGAGGAGGATATAAGCACAACAGAAAGGAGCTTAGGGGGAGACCAGATCTCCCAAGTTGAGATTAACGCTTGCTCTGGTTGGTTTCTCTGTAGGCGCCAGTGGCTGTTAAGGAGTCTCAGCTGCAGTTCGTCAGCAAGTTGCCACATATTCACTTCGGCACTGAAGCACCAGTTTCCCGGCACTGGGGAACATCTCCACTAATTTCAATCTTTGAAATGCTATGTGTTTACTGATGAGTCCTACTGATCTGTTTGGTGACGCTCTCATACTGCACAGTACCGCTGGCAGCGTCTCAACCCATGATACTCCTTCCTGATGCATTTTGCTTAGCCTGGTTTTGATTGTTCCATTTGCTCGTTCAACCTGACCTGATGCTTGTGGCCTGTAGGGGCAGTGAAGATTCCACTTAATTTTCAACATTTTAGACACTTACTTGACTACCTGTCCTGTGAAGTGTGTACCTGATCTGAGTCAATGGAATCTGGTAATCCCCATCTGGGAATGAGATCAGTGACAAGAGATTTAGCAGCATGTGCAGCTGTAGCACGCCCTGTTGGATAAGCTATCCATCTCAAGAACTTGTCTATCACTACCAAAATGTCTGTTTTTCCCTTACAAGGAGGCAACGATATGTAATCAACTTGCAGGTAATCAACTTGGCTCTTTTGTCTAACCATGTCCATGGTCTTCATATAGAGGAACGTCTTTGTACAGATCAATGATTGATTCAGGAGGCAGAATTGTCTTCTGTGCTGTACTACTTGTACAGTCGCATGGGAACAAGCTTGTTTAGCCGCTACATCAGCAAGATTAACAAGCATTACCTTTAGCTTCCATAGTATTAGTTGTGAGATGTGCTTTCACTTTGATCACCGCTAATTTCTTTGGAAGTTTCATGGAAACCCTTAGATCTTTTACTAATCCAGCATGCTTAATGGGGGATCCAGCAGAAGTTAGAAACTGTCTACTTTGCCAAATGACACCAAAATCATGAATTATCCCAAAAGCACATCTGGAATCAGTGTAGATATTTGCAACCGATCCTGAAGCTAGTGTGCATGCCCTAGTTAAGGCAACAAGTTCAAGTTCAACAAATGATCTGGAAGATGTCCTGAAGCTACCACTTCAGTGCTGGAAGTGACTGCATAACCTGCTCATCCGTTACCTTCAACCACCGGAGCTGAACCATCAACAAACAACTCCAATTCTGCACTCTCTATGGGAGAGATGTAGCTGCATACGTTAGCGTAACACAATCGTAAGGCGTCATTTCTCCTTCATCCTCTAACACAACTTCAGTCATTGCAGATATCATACATGAGGATGGGTTCGTGACTGGTGTACGCTGTAAAACAATGTTCGGGGCTGTGAGGGTTGTTAACCAATTTCCCCAACGAGAAGAGGTGGCAGAAGTGACTTTTGCTTGATTCATTAGTGCGGACACTGCATGAGGGCATCTTGCATTCACAGTCTGTCCTAACACAGTTCCTGATGAAGCCTGAAGGGCTAAATGAACTGCCTGCACTGCTCTAAGACAAGGGCCCATCCCTTGAGTGACTGTGTCAAGTTTACCAGAATCGTAATGAATTGGACATAAACTGCCCCCATGATCTTGCATTAGACATGCAGTCATGAAGCGACGTGTTCATGGACGTAAAGCACAAAGGGCCTATCAGATTGTGCAACTCCTAATGCTGGTGCTTGACACAGTGCTCTCTTCAAATCATTGAAAGCTTTGAGCTGAATTTCTTCCATACAAACAGTATCAGAATCTTTAACTTGGCCTTTCAACAAGTCATAGAAAGGCTGTGCACTCGAGGCATATTCTTCAATCCAAGGTCTACAGTAACCTGTGGCTCCTAAAACTGATCAGAGTGTTTTAATTGTATTAGGCGGAGGTTCAGCTTTGACAGAAACGGCTCGATCCTCTATGGACTGCCTTTCATACAAAACAGAAACCCCACCTATTGCACCAGTTAAACAAAGTTTAGTTTTCTTGTAACGGAATGTTTAAACCTTCAGCCAATTTTCTAGGAATTACTGTAATTTCTGCACCTGTATCAAGCAAAAAGTCAATCTCTTTCTCTTTTATGCTACCTTTCACAAAAATTCTGTTGTCATTGTGATGGATTACAGGGGAAAGGTAGCTACTCACAGCCCCAACAATTCGTTTTTTTTTTTCTGTTATTTTGTGCTCTTAGAAGAGCCTGGGTGAGCTGTCCTAAAGTTTCAGTGTACCCTGGCGGAACTACTTCAGGATTGTAGGCGGGCTGAGAAGGAACAGTTATGTATAGTGTTTTTTTTTTAGTTTTTTTTTTTACTATCTTGCAACTTCTTCCTACACTCTTTCTCCCAGTGACCTGATTTTTCACAGTAGTTGCATTTGCCTTCTCTCTAGCCTTAACATCAGCATCTCTTTCCCATGTAGCTAACGGTTTTGTTAGGCCAAGTTAGATCTGAGAATGGCAATGCTTTTCTGTACTCTGCTAAAAGGCCATCTGACCAGATGTGGACTAAGGGTCCCTTGTCATCTAGCACACATTCAGAATCAACTTTTCCACTGTAAGTTACAGCTGACTGACAAAATCTTTCCGTGAAATCACTCACAGTTTCTTCTTTCCTTTGCACACAGTTAGTGATTCTGGACCAGTCTACTTTGGTTCAAAACACCTTCTCTCAAATCGCCTTTACTGACATGTTGTAGTTCAGAAGTAACAGCAGACTCAAGACTGTTGAATTCAGATTCAGTTAGAATTTGTGACTTTTGTTAACGACATGCCGTAGAGACGATCTTGCTTATCAATGCCCTTCTAAATTCAGAAAAATGTGTGCGTGCTGAGGGTAAGCTCTGGGATAAACTTTCTATGTCTCTAGATCCTAGTGCTTTGGCAACAGTTTGTGGTTGGACAGAAGAGTTAGGAGGAACACTTTCAATTCCCTCAGTTCCCTGAGATCTTCTCCTAGCGCCATTTACAGGCACACCAGTTACTGATTGAGTGGCTAAATCTGTTTCAAGGCTGACTAACTTCATTCACATCAGTTTTCTCTGCAGCTTTGTTGCGGTTCAATTTCTCAATAAGTTCAAAGAGGATACTCTAGCACAGAGCTCTTTGTTCTGTTTCTCTAGCTCTGAGATACGCCGAGACTGTGGTCTAGCTAACGCTAAACCAAATTCTCTGATGGCCTTTCACATTGTTCTTGTGAATACATGCTCCTAATACCCTTTTACATTCATCTACCGACCAAGTCTTGTCTGGCTGGATCTCATATTTCTCAGTTAATTCTTGTCTAACTTTCTCAGTGACTATTAGATCCATTTGCACTCCTAAATGTGACCACAAAGGAGTCGCAAGACCACCTTTTCAGTTGTGTGGATCGGTCTAGCATTCTTTCCAAACATTTTTCTGAGTTTCTTTGTTTACACACAATCAAAACACTAAAACTTCTCTGATCAATAGCAAAAAAACAGAGGACAACACAAATATTAGCATGTGATGCTAATCTTCCTGCTGAAACAGAGGCTTAAACAATACTTCCCTGCCAAAAACAGAGGGTAACTTTCATCTCTAAAACCTCTACAGCTGTCTGATAACTCTTCTCTGGCGGCGCAGAGGGAAACAAATTTGTACTGGTCTTTAAGGTTCTTTTGGATAGACACTCCCCAAACCTTGGTTGTACAGAAAAATTCAGCCTGGAGCGTAGCCAGATCTTTGAGCTTGAAGTTTCAATCTGGATTCAGTCTAGATTCAGGTGAGGTCTATCTGGGTCACGGCACCAAAACTGTTGGAAACTCAGAACACCAGGAGAACTTGGATATATCTTTCAAGCAGACGTTGCTCTTTTTATTGAGAACACGTGCTGTTAATAACAGTAACAAAACAGTTTAATTTATCTGTATTTTATCTACATTTTAGAGGGAGAGGATTACACAGCAAATGGAGGCGGAAACAGATCTAAACAAAGCAATGAAATGTTGTGTCCAGGTAAAGGGACACTCCTCAGACATTAGAGTGTCACCAGTTCTAATCGAATCAGTATAACAGTGTCATTCAAATGCATAGATGCTAATCCCATCACTCTGACGATTCAGAAATGGGAGAGGATTGTAATCCCACAGTAGTCAAGGGGCTAGGGGCTGTGAAATGGCCTGTGGGAAGAAACTGTTCCTGTGCCTAGATTTTCTAGTGGCCAGTGATTTGAGTCGCTGTCTTGACGGTAACAGTTCAAACAGGTAGTGTCCAGGGTGAGTGGAGTCTGTGATTATTTGACCTGCTCTCTTCCTCACTCTGGGAAGAGTACAGGTCCTGGAGGGTTGGCAGGGGCACCAATAATCCTCTCCGCTGTCCGGATGGTACATTGCAGTCTCCTGATGTCTGATTTGGTAGCTGAACCAAACAAGATAGTGATGGAGGTGCATAAAACAGACTCAATAACAGCCGAGTAGCACTGAAACAGCAGCTCCTGTGGCAGGTTGAACTTCCTCAGCTGATGAAGTAAGTACAGTCTCTGCTGCACCTTTTTCACAATGGAGTCAATGTTATTGTCCCACTTAGGTCCTGAGAGATGGCAGTGCCCAGGAACCTGAATGACACCACTGCTTCCACAGTGCTGTTCGTGATGGTGAGTGGGGAGTGCTGGGCTGTTCCTCCTGAAGTCCACTATCATCTCCACCATTTTGAGTGTGTTGAGCTCAAGGTTGTTATAACTGCACCAGACAGCCAGCTGTTCAACCTCCAGTCTGTAAGCAGATTTATCACCGCTTTGGATGAGGCAGATGGTGTCGTCCTAGAAATTTCAGGAGTTTGGCAGAGGGGTGTTTAGAAGTGCAGTCATTGGTGTACAGGGAGAAGAGCAGCTGGGGAGAGAACGCACCCCTGGGCGCCAGTGCTGATAGTGAGTGTCCTGGATGTGAGTTTCCCCAGTCTCACTAGCTGCTGCCGGTCTGTCAGGAAGCTGGTGATCCACTGACAGATTGAGGATGGCTTGGAGAGCTGGGTCAGTTTAGCTGTGAGGAGATCAGGCATGCTCCAATGATCTGTTGAAGATCTGCGTGAAGACAAAAACACAATAACTGGAGAGCTCCACACCAAGGCGGCCATCGCGGCACCATCTCGTCCTCGGATGGTTCACCCAAAATGAATCATTTAGTCATCATTTACTCGCCCTCAAATTGTTCCAAACCTGTATGAATTTCTTTCTTTGAAGAAATTGTGTAACCAAACAGTTGATGGACCCCATTGACTTCCATATGTTTTTTTTTTTTTTTTTTTTTTTTTTTTTAAGTACCAGAAACTGTTTGGTTACCCACATTCTTCAAAGAAGAAAGAAATTCATACAGGTTTGGAACAACCTGAGGGTGAGCAGATGATGACATTTCATTTTTTTGGGTGAACGATCCTTTAAATTAACATTAAAGTTGATGCACGTAAAGTATCATAGAACTATTCTAAATTAATAAACTCATTGCACCTTATATCAATGGCAGAACAATCAACAAATCATAACAGAATTCACAGTGTTGCAGAACACATCCCAGTAATTAGACAGCTCATAAAACATGAGACTATAAGATGCAAACATGAACTAATGAGATGAGTGTGAAGGGGAGCAATATTCCCACCCAGATAGCAAATCGGCTTTGGGCCAGATCTGGCTAAATTTGGCTGAGATTTTTGGCCCACATCCCCACATGGAATTACGGTCCAAAATTGGCCCAAGTGTTCGCAAAAAGTCAGTCAGAGCAATGCTGGAAGCAGAAATAATCCAGAACTGGCCCAACAACACCATAATCCCCAAATGTCAGCCAGACAAGAGCCAAAACTGAGCCAGTATTATGCCAGAGTGCCCAAAACTGAACCAGAAATGATCCTATGTAATAATTATATATTGTGCAAGGAATAATAAAAAGAATGACACTACACAAATGCAAAGTACAGCATTTTAGTCACAAAACAAGAATATTAAAAAGAGCAATAAATTAAAAATGTGTTAAAAAACTGCCATGCTTAAATAATGAAATACAGAAACAGATCAAAATACGGTGGCAAGGGATCTCAATGCACTGAAACAAGCGCATGCAAACAGAAAAAAACATGATCAGTTTGACAACACACATGCTGCAAATACTCACAAGTCACAACAACCAAATACAGATACTCACTGCAAGCGGCAAGAGACTTCAACGTCCTGCAACAGAAGAAAAGCGCATTCAAATAGGAAAAATACCAGCAAGCGAAGAAAACATTAGTTTCACAACACACGTGATGCCAATACAATGCAACCAAGTATGATTCTGTGGGCTTAAAGTGGTGCTTGATCCCCACTCGTTTAGTGTAGTTACAGGGTAAGTGTGAATATCACGGGCTGTGAATTAAAGTGGTTCTTGTTGAAAATGAGCCAGACACTTGCGCTTTCTGCATCCCTTGTGAAACTGCCTTTGTGTCAAAGTGCTGCCGGCCCCATTTATGACAAGTACATCAAGAATTTACCCGATGGCCACTCCGTCTGACTGGATCCAGCGATTCCGTTCACAGGGGGCTCTAAGATTATTTTGCGGACCCCACTTAGAGAACCACTATTATATAGTGATGCTAAATGCATATTTGTTAGCATCAATTCATGCATATTAAAATGTGCATTTATTATTATTACTACTACTAATAATAATTATACGAAGTGGTAGGCCACATAAAAATCAGAGCGGGGTCAGCACATGCTGAGGGTCACAGTGCGCAGAAGTCACCAACTTTCTTCAGAGTCAATAGCTACAGACCTCCAAACTTCTGTGGCCTTCAGATGAGCTCAAGAACAGTGCGTAGAGCTTCATGGAATGGGTTTCCATGGCGAGCAGCTCAGCCAAGCCTTACACCACCAAGTGCAATGCAAAGCGTGGGATGCAGTGGTGTAAAGCACGCCGCCACTGGACTCTAGAGCAGTGGAGCGTGTTCTCTGAGTGACCAGTCACGCTTCTCTGTCTGCCAATCCATGGACGAGTCTGGGTTTGGCGGTTGCCAGAAAACGAGACTTGCCTGACTGCATTGTGCCAAGTGTAAAAGTTTGGTGAAATGTTGGTCCATAAAGATATGGATGAGCGAATTTGGTGTGGAAGAACTTGACTGACCTGCACAGAGTCCTGACCTCAACCCGATAGATGAATTAGAGTAGAGACTATGAGCCAGGCCTTCTTGTCCATCAGAGCCTGACCTCACAAATGCACTACTAGAAAGTCTAAAATCTTGTGGAAAGCCTTCCCAGAAGAGTTGAAGCTGCAAAGGGTGAGCCAACTCCATATTAAATCCTACAGATTAAGAATGGGATGTCAAACTTTTGGCAATATGGTATGCTTACAGAAAATAGTATTTATAACTGTAGGAAAAAAAAAAAAAAAAAAAAAAAAGTAAATTAGTAACCACGGACCACTGGAATGCCCTTTAACTGCAGTGAAACTACCCACACATACATGGCTCTGTGAACCCTAATAACTGATTAATAAAGTGATGCAATTATATAAAAAGGTGCAGTGTAGCAGAAGTCACATCTACAGTGTGCGTCTGACAGTCATGTATCCTGTTTTCACAGTCTCAAGTTGTGCTATTGTTTTCAGTATCTGGCTTTACAAGACTTATAAAACACAAATGGCTTTACTGATGTGTGATTGAATAAGCTTTTATTGAAAATGACGGTTGAGGTAATGCAAAACAAAGGCAGACTGGCCCATTTCATCATGCTATGAAAACAGTACCATTGTTTTCATCATGAGGTATTCCACAGACAGAATAGAAATAGGAAGTTAGAATATAGGTTTCACATAAGAGACGCTATAACTGTCTAAAGTATGGTCTAAAATACAGCCATAGAAAATTATTTCCTCGCAATAGGGATGATTTTGCCTTCACACAGGCAACTGGCTGGACAGCCCTGGCTCACGATGGAGTTCGCACAGGTGGCCAGTTTCTTCAAATCGTCACAGTTGCTGTACTTGTTGACGTGCGGACAGGGTTAGCTAGAAAGAGAGTCAAGCCGACAGTAAGAACATTCTGCAATGCAAACGGTCATCATTCAGGATCATTTTGCAAACAAAAATACTGAGATGTAGGCCTTCTCACTGCACAGATTGTCTTGGCAGTCAGCTGGGCAGGATGCACACGGAGCACCTGATGAGTGCGGAGGGACTCCGCCCAAATTCCCTCTGAAATACAGGAGAGAACTGTGTTGAACTGTTGCTGTTGGAGCATGAAAAAGCTCCTAATCAGTGTCAGTGTTTCTGAACTCCATCGTAGTGAGTTTCTACCGGGAATGAACGAGTCACAATATTCCTCATTTAAATGATTCATATGCAGAATAAAGGGGCGGGGCCTGGTTCAGTTAGTGTTGAAACTAGCGGTTATGGTAAGGGGTGGGACATTTCCCCAAACACCAAAAATCACAACACTGCTCCAGCCAACCAATCAGAAGGAGGGGTTTCATAAAGACAGGAACTAAACAGAGCATTACTGAGACTAGGAAGAGAGGAGCTGCAACAATGGAGAATATGGGGTCCCAAAAACGAGACAAACAAAAAAAAAAAAAAAAAAAAAAGCTCAGTATTGAAGACATACGTGCGGTAGTATTGACATCCATAGAAGTAGACGTTTCCGCACTGAGTCACGGCGCAGCCGACCTCATATGAGCTGTACCACACCACCTACAAAAAGAAACAAAGACTAAAACCAAAACCATCTGCAAAGTTACAAACCTGATTCCAAAAAAGTTGGGACACCATACAAACTGTGAAAAAATAAATTTACAAAAATCTCAAACTTATTCACAATAGAATAGAGAACGTTTCAAAAGGTCTCACTTCCAACTTGATGTCATGCCAAATTGGCTCATTTTGGATTTCCTGAGCTACACATTCCAAAATGTTGGGACCGGGTAGCAATAAGAGGCCGGAAGAGTTCAAATGTACATGTAAGGAACAGCTGGAGGACCAATTTGCAACTTAGGTCAATACCCAACATGATTGGGTATAAAAGAGCCTCTCAGAGACACTGCCACTCAGAAGCCAAGATGGGCAGAGCATCACCAATTCCCCCAATGCTGCGGCCAAAAATACTGGAGCAATATCAGAAAGGAGTTTCTCAGAGAAAAACTGCAAAGCGTTTGAAGTTCTCTACAGTGCATCATATCCAAAGATTCAGAGAATCTGGAACAGTCTCGGTGCGTAAAGGGCAAGCCCAGAAAACCATACTGGATGCCAGTGATCTTTGGGCCCTTAGACGGCACTGCATCACATACAGGAATGCTACTGTAATGGAAATCACAACATGGGCTCAGGAATACTTCCAGAAAACATTGGTGAACACAATCCACCGTGCCATGCGCCGCTGCCGGCTAAAACTCTATAGGTCAAAAGAAGCCATAGCTAAACATGATCCAGAAGCGCAGGCGTTTTCTCTGGGCAAGGCTCATTTAAAATGGACTGTGGCAAAGTGGAAAACTGTTCTGGGTTCAGATGAACCAAAATTTTAAGTTCTTTTTGGAAAACTGGGGCGCGTGTCACCAGGACAACCCAAGTTGTTGTCAGCGCTCAGTTGGTATGGGGTTGCATGAGTGCAAGTTAAGTTCTTAATTATACAAAGGCAGTGAAAGGATTGAAAATAAGATTTGATTTTTGAAATTGAACAAAGACATTTGCTTTACTATTTTTATGCCAAGCATAACGCAGTGTAAAGAAAGAGCTATTGGCTCTTTACTAAAAGACTAAAGGAATCCTTGTTTCCATTGGAAATTCATGAATGGAGGAGGAGAAAAAAAAAAACCCAGCATGTCATCGGTGATCACAGAATAAAATCACCTGTGTGTAATGTCCAGTCGGCTGGCCATTGATGGATCCGGTGGGATATTGATAATTATTGACTTCGCTATGCCAGGCATTTTACCACGTCAGTCCATGAATGAAGTGCAGACGCCATGAAGAGATTCTCACCCATTTCATATCCTGTCCATCAGAGAAAACATTCAGTGAGAGGCGTCGCATCTGGTGGACTGCAGGAGATGAAGTTTTAAATAACATTTGTTATTTAACGTGTACAACAGTGCATTTGTCCATTGAGATGTAGTTCATACACTGCATGTGACTGGCTTTCTTCCTGCACACTTCATCTGCATGTGTTAGTCAGAATGTCAACACGTATAAATTTTAGGTCTATAGGCATGTGAGAAAACTGTTTCCTCCAGCCCACGTCACTGCTTTGGTTGCATATACAGTGGCCTCAAATGTGGGCAGTTAAGCAGAAAGAAAGAAAAAAAAAAAAAAAAAAATTCTGGCTTCTCTCAGTCTAGAAGGCATCAGAGTTCAAAAATAACTTCAAATTTCTACTACATAAATGACCCAGTTTAAATACAGTAGGGTGGTGCCGCGTGGGCAAGTCATCTTCCCAGCGGTGAAGTACCCTTTAAGCATTCTGGCTTTTTACACCAAACCTAATGGCGACATGATTTTAGGGTGAACCATCCCTTTAAATACTTCAGGGTTCGCCTTTGACTTGCAACTATCATTTCCTAATGAAGTTGTTTTATTAACTACAAAAGAATGAATTGTCATACATCATACCGTCAATCATGCGGCTGCTCGGCGGCCCGTGTGTCATGTTACACTGATCGATCCAGCCTTGAGCCGACTGGGCCACTGCATTGCTCCAACTCTGCCAACCACACAACAGGTCTTCCATTCAGCAAGTGATTCAGCATTTTGAGCATGTAAGATGCATGCTCAAAATGCAGGTATTAGGAGTGCGACTGACCATTTTCCAGCATGTTACTGGCACGAGGGGACACGGCCCTCCGGGAAGGCGTTGTGCACGTTCACGATCTCCTGCTGGACAGGCGCCAGATTTGTGCAGACACCTGTAACCAGAGCAACACAAGTCTGAAGTTTCCAGATGATGCATATTAAACAGTCAGTTATAGTAGGCATTATTGTAATAGATGCTTACCTGGCTGGAAAGCCCAGCACAGAAAGGAGACATGCGTTAGAAAGGAGACTTGTTAGATTGCGTCACAATTCAAATATATACATTGGCGCATTATGGTCCAATCTAGCCATTTCTCATTCACTATCTGCTCCAAAGCATCCATTTCTAAGTAGCTGTGATGCAACATGATTATAGGTGCATTTTAAATTTGACTACACAACTCATTTCAAGCAGAAGCCTTGAGGCGGAAACATTTTATGATCGTTAGAAACAGTTTTCACTGGTGATGTAACTTACTCATTGCACTCAATCACTTGATCAGTTACAAATATCACGAGCAAAAAACATTAAACTCACCAAGCTGCAGGCAGCGCCATATGGAGCAATCCCAAGATACAAACTGACACTGCAAACATTTTGCATCCCTCCATCTAGCAGACTGTGGAAAGCAGTATTTATTTTAATAATTTTACTTTTTATATACAACAAGAAATAAAGACTTGGCTTAACGTTGCAAGGCTAACCAGAAACCTCACCAGCAGCAGGTTACAGTGTTAGCACTAGATAAAGACACAGAACAAACCATAAGGGCTTAAATACACAAGGACTAATGACTAGACAAGACACACCTGTGAACAATGAGCAAACAATGAACCAATGACAGAACATGACACAAGATCACATGAGGGCATGGGAATCACATAAACAAAACCAGGAAACATGAAAAAAAAATTTAATTATTTTTTTATTTTTTTATTAACACCATAACCAGAACAACACAATGAGACATATTAATTCAAATCAAAATTACAGAATAATTAAAGTAAAAAAAAAAAAAAAAACTGCCAGAGGACAAGAACAAAATTATAATAAACAAAAAGGGCAAGGGTGCTATTTTATACAACATCACCTGCTTACAATGTTATGAGCTTTTTTAAACTTTTTAATTGCCTTTTACTCGTGTAATTACACAAAACTGAACAGTAAAGTTTGAAATCGTTGTTAAAGCAAGAAAAATTAGGTTTAGAGTCTGACCATTTCATTTTATGAAGGTGAAATTTTCCCATTAATATTTCTTTATCTTTCTCAATCCCATAATTATTTAAGTATATTATTATGTCAAATCCACTCTGCTGCAAATCAATGTTCAATTTTTCTTAATTAAAAGCTCACATCAATCCAAAATATTTTTCTATGTATACAATGGAAAAATAAATGAAAATAGTTTCCTTTTCACCATTACAGAAATTACAAAGAGTAATCAATATCTAATTTAAAACGTTCCAGCACATGTTTTACTGGATATGTTCTATGCATTATTTAAGAGACTTCTTTCACTTTGTTATTATAATCGCCAATTCACATCTCCAAACACAGAAGAGCAGAAAAGCGCCAGCTGGGGATGAACAATATTATTAAGTATATTTCTAATGTAGTTATTTGAGACTCTACCTTGTAAAACATTTGTTTTACCAATAAATATTTTACTATTGATATCCAAATCAAGATCATCTTCCTGTGACGTATTCCCCAGAAGGGTCAATACTTTTCGGGATTGCATCCATTACAACAGCAAATTCTTTAGAAGTCTAACTGGTATTTAAAATGTATTCAAAAATTCTCTATATGTTAATACATTTCCATCATTATTTAAAAGCTGACTAGCTAATATAATATTGTTCTTAACCGGTAATTGAAAAAGAGATTTATTTTTGTATAGGATGTCTTTGTTGTTCCAAATATAATAACTTCTCGTGAAAAGTTATGCTTGTATGCCAGTGCCCGTGCCATGAGAGCTTGTCTAGGAACATTTGCAAGCTTAACTGGTATTTTGTCAATTGAATAATTGCACTTCAATAAAAATGAGAGGTCGCCAGGTTGCTTCAATAGGTAGTTGGGAAAGTCTTTATTCTTTAGATATTGAATAAGCCAATTTGTTTTAAATATATTATTTAAAGCATCATAACTCTCAATAATGTGGTTTGTTTTTCCAAATAAAATCAAAAAACATTTTATCAATTCTTTGGTAACTTTTGGGTTAATATCCAATGATAACGACACATAGACTGATCTGAGATTCCTTCAGATTTTGACAAAGTACCCGCCTCTGAATTGACAAATCCCTTTGTAACCACATATTAAACCTCTTACTAGTTTTGTTAATAATCAGATTGAAGTTTTAATTATTACAACTCCCAGATATGTTACTTGATTTGCAATTGGAATATTACAGAAGTTAATTAAACAACATTCTCTGAGAGGAATCAGAACCGATTTATTCATATTCATTCGCTAAGAATGAATACATCTGAAAAAAATTCTTTAATGCATTTCACTGCTTTAATGATTTCATCTTTCAGAAATAAGACAGTGTCATCTGCAAACTGACACAACTTAAATATTTTCCCTAATGCTGTAATTCCTTGAAAATGTCCAGTTTTAGTGGCCATTATTTGTGTTGCTAACAAAAACAAAAGGGGAGATTGGACAGCCTTGTCTGATCCTCTGTTTCAAATCTGCCAGAAGTTCCCCTTGCTAATTTTACTGAACTGGTACATCCTTTGTGTAGGGTTTTGATAGCTTTTGAAAATAACTACCAAATAACCCCAAAAAAAATATTGCTGTAAATAAAAGGTGTGTTCTATGGTATCAAATGCCTTGTGAAAATCAAATAAAATAAAACAGTCATCTAAAACATATTCATTGTAATCTACCATGTCTAGTATCAATCTAATATTATTACTGATGTGCCTTCCTTGAATAAAGCCAGTCTGTAATATTTTCTTTTAGCAAAGATTAAAGCAAATAATTTGGCATCATTATTTAATAGACTAATGGGTCTCAGTTCTCTAAATGAAGAATATTTTTGTTTGTCTTTGGGATTAATGTAATAACAGCTTGTCTTAAAGAGGAGGGCAATTCCCCCTTTTCAATAGATTCTATAAATTCTGCCAGCAAAGATGGAGCCAACTTATCTCAAGAAACATTTGCTAAAACTCACAAAATTGGACGTATACAGGCTTTTGTAAAAAAATCTTTTCATCCTCAGTGACTGTATTAATGATTAACAATCAATAATTAACTATTCTTTTTGCAAATTAAAGAAGTTCTTAGTGTTTTTTTTCTTCTTCCCCTGTTCTAATCATTTATATCTTGATCTGATAAATGCACCCTCTCCTTCTTCTTGATCAACTTTACCCAGTTGTACTTGTAACAATGATAAATCTGTTAGTTCCTGCGTGTTAAAATTACCTTTACTGGACAGGTGCATTATTTATTTGATAACACTATATTCTTTTTGTCTTTTATCTGAAGCAATTGATTTCCCCATAGAAATAGCAATGAAATATTTCCCAATGTTAGCCATAAGCCTGAGATCAGTGCTTGTCAATTCACTTTGATACCATAATTTGAAACTTATGATCATCTAGTAACTTTTTATTAAATTTCCAATAACCCCTGGTTTAAATTCAGCTGGACCACATATATTAATCAAGATTGATATACCCTTATGGTCAGTTAAAACTGATGGCTCTTTAGAAACATTCTGGACACACTGTTCCAGTTCATGAGATATTAAGAAAAATAAAACAATGCGTGATTGTTTGGAATAATCTTTGTTGCTCCATGTATACATTCAACAGTCTGGATTTTTGATGTCAGCAAACTCAGATGTCAACCAAACCTACAGGTACACACATTCCTAGATCTGGAGTTCCTTCCTGACTGTTGGTGGAGCTTTTCTCCCGACTCCAAGTAAGATATTACTTCGGAATGACTGGATCTGCCCTTTGCTCGTCACAGAGGTTCCCTGACAGGTAAGATACAACAGGTAATCCCTCAAAATCACCCTCCTGCTCGTAGCTATCAGGTATAGCATCAAGGTAAAGTGCAAGAGATTTGACTAAAGCGTTACCAGACCCATCATCCGTCTGCTGTCTGACCAGCGCTTCTCACAGATAGCCTGAACTACATCACTGGCGGTGTCACGAGAATCTGCAGCTTCCATAAGATGATGTTGCATAAACTGTTGAATTTGTTTCGTACTCTTTCTGAGACACAGGGTTTTCGGCAGGTTTTTCACGGGGAGGTCGTCTTGATAGACCATCGGCATCAGCATTTAGTTTGCCTGCTCTGTACTGTAACCCAAATGAGAAAGTGGACAGAGCAGCGAGCCATTGATAGCTAGTTGCGTCTAATCTCGCGGTGAAGTAAATCACGTAAGTCAAAGGGTTGCTGTCTGTAATGACAGTGAATTGGCTACCATACAGATAGTCCTAAACTTTTCAGTTACTGCCCATTTAAGGGCAAGAAACTCAAGCTTATCACGCCGGGTAATGGGACTCACTGGGACAAACCTCTACTTGCATATGCAATGACTGCGCATCTGCCCTTCCTGTTCCTGATACAGGGCTGCTCCTAAGCCCTTGGTGCTGGCATCTGTATGTAGGAAGTAGGTAAGTTTAGGGTTTGCAAAGCCCAACACAGGCGCAGTAGTTTCCTCAGACCGAAAAGCTTCCTCACAAAGTGGTGCGAGCGACTCTTTGGGATTATGGTATGGAACCTTACTCTCTCACTCAGCTTAGCACTTTTCCTAGTCGGCGGATACCCTACGGTCAAGTTGGTGAGTGGTTTCACGACCCTAGAGTAATCTTTAATAAATCTGCAATAATACCCGAAAAGCCCCAAAATGACCTTAACTCTTTAAGGTTAGTGGGACTCTGCCAGGTTTTTAAGGTTTGTACTTTCTCTGGATTGGTCTCTACTCACGCTCTGACACTATGCGCCTAAATAGCAGAGCGGACGTCTGAAAGAATTTGCACTTTTAAAGGCGAGTTTTAACCCATACTTTCTGAGCTGAGAAAGAACTTTTAACGACTGTCTTTCATGCTCTTCAAAGTTTGAGAAAATATGATCAGATCGTCCAGGAAGACAAGTAGTTCCCTGAGATTGATATCCTCCATACACTTCTCCATCAATCTTTTAAAAGTACTTGAGGCATTAGTGACCCCTGAGGCATGCAATTAAACTCCCAAAACCCCAGGGGACAGACAACAGCGGTCTTAGGTTTGTCTGCTTCTTCCACCTCTATCTAGTAATACCCAGATTTCAAGTAGAAGTACGGAAAACCATTTTGATCCAGTTAAAGTGGAAAACGTCTCCTCGAGATTGGGGTAATGCATAGGCGTCTTTCACGGTCTGAAGATTGAACTTTCTGTAGTCTATGCACAACCATACATCTCCGTCACCACTACGATGAAGCGAAAAAGGGGACTCACGATAGATTACTCACGAATAACGTTGTTTGTGAGAAGATCGTGCAGGTGTCTGCAGGCGGCTTCTAGATCTTGCGGATGGATCGGTCGCGCCCTATGTTTAAAGGGAGCTTCATCGTGCAGTTGTATACGATGTTTCACCTTTTGCGTATGCCAAAAATCTAAATCATGTTGACTGAAAACATCAGGCATTTCTCTGAGTTTTGCTGAAATGCGGTCCCGCCATTATTATGCGTCTTGGAGGAATGGCTATATCGTGCTCCGTTTCGTTTTTAGTACCACAGGTAACCAGACAGACTGACTACTAGAAGGGGTAAGTAAGCAGCGCTTCACAAGCGCACCACCAAGTAAGGAGGAATCAGGCGGGTGTTCTACCACTACTTATCTACTCCACCAGGTACCTCAACAGAGTCTTTCACAATGACAGTTTGACCAGCTTACATGACCTTAGGTACGTTGCCTCTAAATCTCACTTGACCCAGGGCGCCACTCGTGTTCCGCTTCCGCCTCGTTTCAAGGGTTTTCAAAACCACCTATATCCAAATAGGGAAGGCTGGTGCTTTGGGGATTTTGCAAGAACTGCTGCTCATAAAGGATGTCGAGAGTGTTTGTACCTATTAAGACCAAAGGCTGAGTGTGAGACTTTACATCTGGAACGACCAAGGCTACCCGTGGCCACTTCAACGGTGGAGCCCAAAAACTCTTCAGAGAAAGTAATGTCTACCTTTACATAACAGCCTTCATGCAGAACGGAAAAACCAATGGTACCTTCTACTTCCAATATGTCGTCAAGAGGGTTAATCGGATGCTCTGAGAGGTGTTGTTCATAAAAAGATTTAGGCACAGTAGTGACCTGTGATTCAGTGTCTAGTAGACAATGACATTTCTTACCAGCTGTGCTGACTTTGGCAACACATCTAGCACCAACTAAGCCCTTAGGTAGGTTTGCACTCTGTTTCCTAGGAGTTTGGCATTTCTTGAAGACACGGTTTACAATGGGACCACTAGATTTAGACTCAGTTCCTGTATGTCCCACGACAGGAACTGCCTCTGGTTTAAATCAGAGCTAGTGAGGGGGATTCTGTGACTCCCACTGTAACTGTTTCTCCTTAACAACCTACGTTTAGTAGCGACAAGCTTAGGATTTGGCTCAGAACTACAGGGCGATGCAATGTGGCCATCCTCACCACATGTGCAACAGTACCACGGCCTAGGTCTATCAGTTGGCTTCTTGTTGACCCGAAACTACACTCGCAGCAGCCCCTGACTTCCTTTGGTCAGGTGGTGCAGGCTTTTGACTACCTCTCGCGACGGAGTTTTCTTTGGATGTTTTGGTCGGACTGCAAGATTAGCTAACTGACTCTGAAGCTTGACAATCTGCTTCTTTAACTTTCGCGCGTTTCAGTTTCAAGCGGGCTCACTCTAGGACCTTCGATCTTGTTCTAATTCAGCAGAAACCACGCTTTCTGAGAATGCATAAGCGCTTTCTGTTTAAAATCGAGTTGCTTTCACAGTATGTTTATCCTCCTCTGTACGAAGCAGAAGCTGTGCAAAGGAAGGAGGATTGTTTCGCTTTTGCTCTAGTCGTAGTTCGGCGATTAAGTCATTATCCCAGCAGCCCCTGCAAAACTGCTTTAGGAGATGCCCATCTGCCTCTTCTGGGATAATACCTCCTCTTTTGATGGTTGCACTTAAAGCTGACTGTAGCCTATACAGATAAGTGGGCTGACCTTTCACCCGCATCCTGCAGCGTGTTCATGAATTTCGCTAACAATTCATCCCCATCCTCCACAGCCCAGCGAGTCAACAGCTGGAGGTAGCGGGAGGAGATTCAGGATTCAGATGCTTTATAACATCCGCCGCGAGCGGCAAAGAGACTGTCTAGTGTTCGCCTAGACGCATGCAAATCGGACAAAGAAGGATCTTTCAAAATGAATTCGACACTAGAACCCCAAATGTAAGTAATCTACCTCGTTGCCAGGCCTGGGGCATTTTCCTGAAAAATACTCTGAGTCTGGGCTGTACCTGCCCTTGAGCAGCCACTTCACTGCTCCGCACAACATGCTCAACTACTAGTCTACTAGGACATCGGGCGGGCTGAGAAATTTGGAAAGGGTCGGCTAAATCAAATTGATAGGAGTAGAGTTGGGAATGATGCACGTCATCTATCTGACTTCGGTGGATTACGAATTGGGTCAAAATTCCCATCAAGAGATGTCCAGTATGGTTTCTCACAGGTGTTTTCACCAGTACTACCAGAAACAGTGGGCTCTGGTGGGAGATCAGCACTCATCTGCGACAGCATTTCACTCCAGTATAGACTCAAGAAGTTGTTTCCGCTCAGTTCTGCTATTTCTTTTAATCGGTCCAGGTAGGACTTTGTTATGCTACTACCCAGTTGCTGTGTAAACACACTGGCTAACGCTCTCACGTGGCACTTAACACCGGGTTAAACGACAGCTGGTGAGTATCACGGCAATTTGGGTCCTAGGATCATAGCGGCTTGATCACTGTTGTACTCAGCGATCGCGTTTTGGTAGAACTCCGGACTCTTTGTCGTCAATGCGCACAGTTTTGACAAGCGACCGTGTCGTTTCAGAGCATCAAACAATTCGTCAACGCTCTCGTGTCGGTTAAACCACTGACTATTACGGGTTGGGGATAATCCTTCGGCTTCAATAATCTCCATTATCATCACTTGCTTAAGAGCAAAAAAAGGAAAATTAAATGTGTAGCTGTTAGTTCTCAACAACAGCGCCACCTCCTGGCTAGCTCACCAAAGTTTATGTAGCACTTGTCTAAATTAGTAATACTTTAGTAGATTGCTTACGGTGTAATACAAACAGAATTGGAATTTGGTCAGAAGACCTAGGAATCGCTAAGGAGGTGGCAGGTTATGAGAAGTAACAGACAGACACAAGTTTAAATTTAAAATAGGTTTCAATGTCCCTCAATCTGGGTTTTGGATGACCATACACCCTTAAGAGTTCTTTAGATCAAAATTTGTCTTGCTTCACGAACAACACTGGAAAACTCAAGGAAAGGATATCGTCCTCCTCTCCACGACGTGAAGTCTTCTACTCTGCTACAGATTTGGTTGGCTCGCCATCAAGCGTAAAAGTTCACAGGGTGTCACAGAAGAGCGCTCAGGTATCACGTTTCCAAGGATCAAGAAGGAAGAAAAGAGAAAGAAAAAGAAAAAAATGGAAAGAACAAGGAAGAAAAAAAACCTGGCCTGATCACAGACCAGAACATTCATTTAGTGAATTTCAAAATAAATTCCACAAAGATCCAGAATAACATCTAATACAGTTACAATTACCATTTCTTCATGAACTGATATAAATCACATTCATTTACCTCTGAATCAATAGCTTTCGCTCTTATACAGGCACGTGGCCAACAATGGCGGCGGTGAACTCTGAAATGAACAAACAACAACCATGCGATTCACTATAACCAAGTTTCAGTATAATCGTGGCAGCGCGACTCCGCCAAATGACAGCGTCAGAGGAATCACTCAGAGCAGCAACAACCACGTGATCTCTGTCTCGGAGGATGAAGTTCGGAGGGCACTCAAGCGTGTGGGCGTCAGGAAAGCTGCCGGGCGGATGGTATTTCAGGCCGTGTTCTGTGGTCCTGTGCTGATCAGCTCGCCGGGTTGTTTACATCTATCTTTAATGAGTCCCTCGCTACATCTGTGGTCCCCACCTTGTAAGGTCCATCCGTTAGCCCAAGGAGCCGGAATCTAACGGCCTGGTCGAAGGACTTCTGCGTGTTCGTCTTCTCAGCACTTCTGTTGGATTCACTTAATTTATGACCATCGAATTTTAAATCTGACTCCATGAATAATTTGATCTTACTCCAATTCTTTGTAACTTTGTTACATTTGTTACATTGTAACTTAACAGCTGATCATAAGTTTAGTTGTGATTTAATTTAGATCTTTGATTTCTCTTAGTATCTCTTAATTTCAAATACTCGTTCCTCCATGGGACCCGGGTCGCTCAGAGGATAATGCTCGCGATTATAATTACATTACCTCACGGACGCCAAATTAGTCAGTTCTGATATTACAGAGGATTACAGAGTGAACTATTTTACCTTTAAGTGAGTCATGCAAATGCTTACTCATAACAGAAAGTGTAATTTTAGCAATAGTCACGAGAGCTGTAACTTGATAATAACAGTGACACCCAGAAATCAGATTGCCCCTCATGCTTAGCGCCATGCTCCGGTCATGGGGTCCTCGGTATGAATCTGCCCTGACAGAAAGATTTACGGAAACTCCTACAAAACTCCTCATGCGACACTACTTGAGTAATGATTTATGAAAAATACAGAATAAATCAAGATTAACATTTATTTTGGCCAGACAGAACTTAAAGAACATAATTAAACATGAATCCATGGTACACAACTTTCAGCATAAAATACAATTAAGTAATATGAAAATGGTTTCAAAGAGTCATATCTGGCACAATACATACAGTGTGTGTGCGTGCCTCTTATGACACTGACACAACACTGCATGGGGGTTCTGTCTACAGAATATTCCCCCAATGGCAGCCCTGCTACCCTTCCTTAAATACCCAGACCAGAACAAAGGGTTGTAACTATTTGCAACACAAACACCTAGTTTGGGGGGAGAAGATCAGATATCTTTGGAGAGACCACTCAAAAAGAGAACACAAGTCTCATATGTTTCAATCTTTCTAACCCTATCAGTGACTTCAGTGATGTTGAGACCATTTTACCAATCGCACTATGACCTTTAAAAAGACACCAGACATGAAAGGGATAAAACAATAGATTCACAAGATAAATCATCTGTAGTATATCTGCATTCTGGGACTTGAATCAGGGGGAAGGGGGAACGGGAGGTAGAGAGGGGGAGAGGGTTTTGGTCAGGGCGGTGTCCTACAGTTTCTCTGTGAGATCTTCTCTTCAGATTGAGTTTTATTGTTTTAATGCAGGGTGTTGGATCTCAGCTTTTGTCTTAGCAGTAAAACCGGTCCTTACAACCTCCTTCAAAAAATCCACTATCATCCCTGTCCCTAAGAACAGTAAACACTCTTGCCTAAATGACTATTGCCCAGTGGCTCTCACGTCTATAGTCATGAAGGTCTTTGAGAGACTCGTCCCAATAGATCGACTGAAGATGCCATCTCTCATGTCCTCCACTCCTCCCTCACTCACATCGACAGCAAAAGTGGGAACTACGTAAGGCTGCTATTTATTGACTATAGCTCAGCCTTTAACACCATAGTTCCCATTAAGCTAACCTCCAAACTCCTGGATCTCGGCCTGAATTCTTCTCTCTGCCACTGGATTGAAGACTTCCTCACTGGCAGGCCTCAGGTGGTGAGAGTAGGCCAGTTCACCTCCACCTCCATCACCCTGAGTGTGGGAGCTCCACAGGGCTGTGTCCTGAGTCCCCTGCTCTACTCTCTCTACACACATGACTGTTTGTCCACACACAGCTCCACCTCTATCATCAAATTTGCTGATGATACTGTTGTCCTGGGCCTCATTTCCAACAACAATGAGGCGGCATACTTGGGACGAGGTGGAGCATCTAACATCATGGTGCCAGGACAACTGTCTCTCTCTGAATGTTGGCAAGACCAAAGAAATGATTGTGGACTTCAGGAAGAGACAGCAATGGACACTCTCCCCCTCATGATCAGCGGGTCACCAGTAGAGAGAGTGAGCAGCTTCAAGTACCTGGGTGTAAACATCTCCGAGGACCTGACCTGGACTGCTCACATTCAGACACAGGTGAAAAAAGCCAGCCAAAGACTGTACCACCTGCGCCAGCTGAGGAAATTCAGGGTTTCACCAGCTATCCTGAAAACTTTCTATTTAGGGGCGATAGAAAGTGTATTAACTCAGTGCATCACAGCGTGGTATGGGAACAGCACCAGTCATGACTGCAAATCCCTGCAAAGAGTCGTGCGCTTATCCGAGCGTATCTCAGGGTCAGCTCTCCCGTCTCTGCAGGACGTCTACACCAAACGCTGCAAAGTTAGAGCTACTAAAATCATCAAGGACTCTAATCACCCTGCAAACCCTCATTTCACACTGCTGCCATCTGGTAGCGCTTCCGAAGCCTGATGGCCAAAACTGAGAGACTCAGAAGGAGCTTCTTCCCCAGGCCATCAGACTCCTGAACTCAGTCACTTAACATCACATGACCACTGATATACTGACATTGCACTGCACTTTCTGTTCTCGTTGTTATATATATATATATAGTACTTTTTTTATTCTATTTCTATTATAATTTCCTCCTTGTGTTTTTAACTGTGAATTTGCACTGTCCATGGAAGCGGACCGTTTACATTTCACTGCCGGTTGTATATTCTGTATGTAACTGTGTATGTGACAAATAAAACTCTTGAATCTTGAATAACCGCTCAAACTGAAGTAAATTACATAACCAGCAACATACAAATATAATTTTCTCAGAATTGATGAACTATTTATTTACCTTTGTGATCGATTTTGCTCTCACACAGGCGCACCTCGACTACAGGCATGCGTGATCATAAAATGGCGTCGTGAACTGCAATGTACAAATGACCACCACGGTTCACTTTAGACATTAACGACTACTTGGATCAAAATTACAATTTAAAAGAAAATAACCAGTCCACAGCAACTCAATTACTGTTTAGCAGCAGTAATTCTATCTTATGAAGTAATAGTCTTTATCATTAATTATATGATACTGACTCACCAAGTTGAATGTATTTCTCTATATTCAGGCGGCTTCTTATTCAGAATGCATCAAATTAAATCTCCAACTTTCACAGCTTTTCAAAGATTTTCAATCTAAGATTTATAAACTGGATCACGACGATCAGATTGAGTCGTTCTCCTCCATCAAGCTCGTCTCTTGTCATTGCGCATGCTCGTTGACATGCATGGCACAAAAATGACAAAGAGCTCTCATTGGTCGATCACTGAGCTTTTATCTAGAAAAAGTCACATATTTTACATTTAATTTGTACATCAACTTAAGGGAATATATCCTAAAGAGAATTAAATAATTCCCTTTAACCCGTTATATGTATGGACCATCTTTGAATTGATTATGTAATTGGTGTTATATTTACCTGACCGTTAATAAATTGTTACATTGAGCTGATTAACTCTGGATTTATTAACGCTAGCAGATGAATGGGTATAATTTCAAAGGATTAAACAGTAGCCAAATATGACCAAGTAACCAATTGGCATGTTAACCTAAATTCAAAATGGAGTCAGATAAAAATAAAAAGGAATTAAATCCTTTTTGCCCAGCTGAAAACACGCAGGAGACCGTCACCCTTAGATCGTTACCCTCATTGGAGCGATTTTAGTGGGTCTTGCAGATCTGTGAAGCCTAATAACTTGAACAAATGATTTTAATAAAGTGACAAAAGGTGCAGTGTTGCAGAAGTCACATGAACATTTCAGCAAGTGCACAAATCTACAGTGTTTGACAGCAGTCATGTAACCCATTTTCAGTCTTAAGTTGTGCTATCGTTTTCAGTATCTGGCTTTACGAGGCTTATAAGACAAATGGCTTTACTGAGGTGTGATTGAATAAGCTTTATTGAAAATGAAGGCTGAAGTAATGCAGACTGGCCCATTTCATCATGCTATGAAAGTACAGTACCATTGATTTAAATCATTTGAGGTATTCCACAGACAATAGAAAGTTAGAATATACAGGTTTCACATTATAGGAAAGATGCTCCAACCAGCAAAAGTATGGTCTAAAAGTGTTGCCATAGAACACTTCATTTCCTCATAATAGGAGCGATTTTGTTTTTACACCGGCAACTGGCTGGACAGCCCTGGCTCACGAAGGAGTTCGCACAGGTGGCCCGTTTCTTCAAAGCGTCACAGTTGCTGTACTTGTTGGCGTGCGGACAGGGGTTAGCTACAAGCAGAAGAGAAGTGAAAGTCAAGCCGACAGTAAGAACATTCTGCAACGCAAACGGTCATCATTCAGGATCTTTTTGAAATCAAAAACTGAAGTGTGAAGCCTACTCACTGCACAGTTTGCTTTGGCAGTAAGCCCGGCAGGATGCACTGGAGTGCCCAACGCAGTATGGAGGGACTCCGCGAAATTCCCTCTGAAATACAGGAGAAGAGGGTTGACCCGTTGCCGTTTGAGCATGAAAAAGCTCCTCTAGATCAGCGTTTCTGCACTCCTGAAAACGCCTCCATTGTAGCCTTGAGTTTCGAGGAATTAACACCTCACAAATGTTCCTCATTTAAATAATTCATATGCATAAAGGGGCGGGGCCTGGTTGAGTTAGTTGAAACTGGCGGTTATGGTAAAGGGCAGGACGTTTCCCAAAGACCAAAAATCACAACACTGCTCCAGCCAACCAATCAGAGCAAATTGTGCTTTTCAGAAGGGCTTCATAGAGACAGGAACTAAAGAGCATTACTAACAGACTGGGAAGAGGAGCCACAACACTTGGGGAAAACGAGGGAAAAAAAAAAAAAAAAAAGGAAAAGCTTTAAAACAGGGAAAAAAAAAAGCAACAGCTCAGTATTGCGAGAAAGACGTACGCGCGGTAGTATTGACATCCGTAGAAGTAGAAGTCTCCGCACTGGGTCACGGCACAGCCGACCTGATACGAGCTGTACCACACCACCTACAAAAAAAAAAAAAAAAAAAAAAAAAAAAAAAAACCAACCACTAGTTTAGTTGCATTTAATGTTTAAACTAACTTTCCGCTCACTGAAAAAACAAAAAAAAAAACCCTGCAATTATGGGTCCATTCCGTTCACTTATTCTGATACAAAGTATCAAGTATGCTTTATAAGTTATGATTTGATGCAAAATACTTAAACGCAACGTAAACTAAAAGCTACTGTCTCTTTACTAAATGGTTAAAGTGAATCCTTGTTTCCATTGGAAATTCATGAATGCAGGAAAAGAAACGTCATAGGCTACAACGAAAGATCACCTGTGTGTAATGTCCAGTCGGCTGACCGTTGACGGATCCATTGGGATATGTATAATTGGTGACTTCGCTATGCCAGGCATTTACCACGTCAGACCATGAGCGAACTGCAGGCGCCATGAAGAGATTCTCACCCATTTCATATCCTATCCATCAGAGAAAACATTCAGTGAAAGAGCGTCGCATCTGGTGGACTGCAGGTGGGATGAAGTTATGATTTTAAATGACATTTGTTAACTAACATGTACAGCAACGCATTTGTCCATTGAGATGTAGTTCATGCACTGCATGTGATGGACTTTCTTCCTGCACACACACTTCATCTGCATGTGTTAGCACGTCAGAGTATAAATATTAGGTCTATAGGCATGTGGGCTGGATGAAACCATCCGTTCTCACATCTACACCGGCCTCAGGTGTATTTGGACAGTTAAGCTGAATTAAAGTCACTGCAATAATAAAATATTAAAGCAAGTGGCATCCATTTAAGGAAAGAGACTTTTCATGCAAAACAGTTAAAGTGATAAGTGGAGCATACGTTTGATTTGATGAACTACAGCATGCACACATAAAAAGCAGTTGATTAAAACACTTAAAATGGTTTGAGAGTTTGTCAGTGCAGTAACACCTAAGCTTTAGGTCTGATTTCAGTCTCCAAAATCAGTGATGCACACAAATTATATAATTTCTAGTCAGTGTATACACTTTAAAATTGAGTATTTTTACACAAATAAAAAGGTTTAGTGAACCATCCTTTAAATACTTCAGGGTTGACCTTTGACTTGCAACTTCAGGGTTTTACCATTCTTTAGGAAGCGGCTTTATTGACTACAAAGAATGAATTGTCATACATCATACCGTCAATCATGCGGCTGCTCGGCGTGACCCGTGTGTCATGTTACACTGATTGATCCAGCCTTGAGCGACTGGGCCACTGCATTGCTCCAACTCTGCAAACCACACAACAGGTCTTCCATTCAGCACGTGACACTAAGATGCATGCTCAAAATGCAGATGTGTATTAGGAGTCGCGACTGACCATTTCAGCATGTTACTGGCACGAGGGCACGGCCCTCGGAAGAAGGCGTTGTGCGTTCACGATCTCCTGCTGGACAGACGTCAGATTTATTGCAGACACCTGTAACCAGAGCAACACAAGTCTGAAGTTTCCAGATGATGCATATTAAACAGTTATAGTAGGCATTATTGTAATAGATGCTTACCTGGCTGGAAAAGCCCACCACAGAAACGAGACATGCGTTAGAAAGAGATTGTTAAATTGCGTCACAACTGTTAGTAATCATATTGACCATAATGCTCAAGTGTATTTTGTTCATATAGCAATCTAGCTGTTTCTCATTCATCATCTGCTCCAAATCATCCATTTCTAAGTAGTTTTGTGGTGAAATTTGAATGTAGGTGCGTTTTATATTTGACTACACAACTCATTTCAAACATCAAGTAAAGCCTTCAGACTGAAACATTTTATGATCGTTAGAAACGGTTTTCACTGAAGTGATGTCATTGCGCTCAATCACTTGATCAGTTACAAATATCATGAAGTTTAAACTCACCAAGCTGCAGGCAGCGCCCATAATGGAGCAATCCCAAGATGCAAACTGACACTGCAAACATTTTGCGTCCTCTGTCTAGCAGACTATGGAAGCAATATTTAATTTAATCACTTTCATATTTATATAGACTCTGCTTAACATTGCAACAGCTAACCAGAAAACTCACCAACAGCAGGTTACAGCGCTAGCACTAGATAAAGACACAGAACAAACGATAAGGGCTTAAATACACAAGGACTAATGACTAGACAAGACACACCTGTGAACAATGAGCAAACAATGAACCAATGACAGAACATGACACAAGATCACATGAGGGCATGGGAAAACCAGGAAACATGAACAAGACCGAAAACATGGCTGAAATAAACTTGAAAATAAAGACATGGACAAAACCATTACAAATATAACTGAGTTACTCTAATTTGATCTTTTGAAATGTATTTGTATGCTCTATAAAAGTCATGATGCTTATAAAGTCAGGCATCTAAAACTGAAGATAATACACGTTTATGATAGCCATCTAACACCTGCACCAGAAATGTGTCCTGAAAACTCTGTGTGCAAATGGATGGACTAGACACATTACTCCCGGATGGGTTTGCTCTTTTTATGTGCCAGCAGCCCACAGCCAACATGTTCATTAAACCACACGCCTTCTCACTTTGTGAGTTTCATGCCGTGAAAGTAGTGTTGGGGCTTTCAAGTGAAGACCAGGAGAACGACCTGTCTTTCAAG
>JAGHMJ010000035.1:1951632-2029041 GCA_018749465.1 Paracanthobrama guichenoti | reverse complement strand
AAACCCTTAGATCTTTTGCTAATGACATCCCATGCTTGTGGGATCAGCAGGATTAAACATCTACTTTACTAGTGTGCAAAATCATGAATTATCCCAGCATCTGGAGATCAGAATTGTAGATGTTTGCCAGCTTCGATCACCAAGCTAGTGTGTGTCCTAGTTAAGCAACATAGGGTTCAGTTCGGCAGAAATGATCAGAGAGAATGTCCTGAAAGCTACACTTCAGTGCTGGAAGTGACTTCTGTAACATAACTCATCCGTTACAGCCCAATTTACCGGAGCTGAACCATCAACAAACAACTCAATTCTGCACTCTCTATTAAGGTATAGCTACCTCTGATGGCATGTACTTGTCACGTCATTCTCACTTCATCCTCTAACACAACTGATCATTGCAGATCATCATACATGAGGATGGGTTACGTGACAGTGTCGGCACAATAAAACAATGTTCGGGGCTGTTGAGGTTTGTTAGCAATTTCCCCAGCGAGAGGGTGTGAGTGACTTTGCTTGATTCGTTAGTGCTGGACATACATGGGGCATCTTCATTCACAGTCTGTCCCTAACTTTAGTTCCTGATGAAGCCTGAAGGCTAAATGACTACCTGCCTGCTCTAAGACAAGAATACCATCCGTAATTGACTGTGTCAAGTTTACAGAATCGTAATGAATTGGACATAAACTGCTATGATCTTTCATTAGACGTGCAGTCGCATGAGCAAACTTGTGTTCATGGGCGAAAGTAAGCACAAGAGCCTATCAGATTGTGCAACTCCTATTGCACTAGTGTGGCTCCAGTCATATCCAGATCATTCAGAGAAACTGGGCTGGATTCTGCTCACCTTACAAACCTGAATAAACAGTCTTTGTAGCCTTCTCAACCAGTGCTAGAAAGCGATGTCTCAAGCTATATCTTCAGTCAGGTCTCTCGTAATATAACAATCTAAAGCTGATCAGAGTGTTTTGGTGTATTAGGCGGAGGTTCAGCTTTGATAAACTTTGGCTCGATCCTCTATGGACTGCCTATACAACAAAACCCACCTGTGCACAAGTTAAACGAGTTTAGTTTTCTTGTACCGGAATGTTTAAAGCATTCAGCCAATTTTCTAGGAATTACTGTAATTTCTGCACCTGTATGTAAAAAGTCAATCTCTTTCTCTTTTATACTGCTGCAAAAATTCTGTTGTCATTATGATGAATTACAGGAAAGATGCTACTCACAACCCCAACAAAATTCGTTTTTTTCTGTTGTTTTCATCAGAAGAGCCTGTAGTGAAACTGTCCACAAAGTTTCAGTGCCTGGCAGAACTACTTCAGGTTGTCAAGTGAGACTCAAGAAGAACAGTTATGTATAGTGTTTTAAGTTTTTTTTTACTATCTTTTTTAACTTCTTCCTACACTCCTCCCATTGACCTGATTTTTCACAGTAGTTACATTTGCCTTCTCTGCTTATGCGCATCAGCATCTCTTTCCATGTAGCCTAGCAGTTTTATTAGAGCCCAAATTCAGATCTGAGAATAGCTAATGCTTTCTGTGCCCCTCTGCTAAAGGCCATCTGACCAGATGTGGACCTAAGTCCCTTGTCCTCTAGCACACATTCAAAATCCAACTTTTCCACTATAAGTTACAACTGACTGTAGTCTTTCCAAGTGAAATCACTCTGATTTCTTCTTTCCTTTACACAATTAGTGATTCTGGACTTAGTCTACTTTGGTTCAGCTGCAACTACTCTCAAATAGCTTCTACTGACATGTTGTGGATTCAGAAATGGCACTGCTGGACTCAGGAGCCTAATCAAATTCAATTCAGTTAGAATTGTGACTTTTGTTGCGACATGCAGTAGGAGCCATCTTCTTATCAATGCCCTTCTAGAATTCCCAAAAATGTGTGCGTGCTGAGGATGCGCTCTCATGGATAAACTTTCTATATCTCTAGATCCTGTGCTGGCAGCAGTTTTGTGGTTGGACCAGAAAAGTTAGGAGAACACTTTCCAATTCCCTCGGTTCCTGGATCTTCTCACTACGCATGTTTACAGGCCGCACCAGTTCTGCTGATTGGTGGCTAAATCTGTTTCAAGGCATTGCTTCATTCACATCAGTTTTCTCTGCATAGCACATTGCGGTTCAATTTCTCAATAAGTTCAAAGAAGGATACTCTAGCACAGAGCTCTTTGTTCTGTTTCTCTAGCTCTGAATACGCCGAGACTGTGGTCTGACTAACATGTAAACAAATTCTCTGATGGCCTTTTCACATTGTTCTTGTGAATACATGCACTCCTAATACCTTTTACATTCATCCTAGACCAAGTCTTGTCTGGCTGGATCTCATATTTCTCAGTTAATTCTTGTCTAACTTTCTCAGTGACTATAGATCATTTGCACTCCTAAATGTGACCACAGGGAATTCGCAAGACCACCTTTTCAGTTAACTGTGGATCGAGTCCCGCATTCTTTTCCAAACATTTTTCTGAGTTTCTTTTGTTTACACAATCAAAGCACTAAAACTTCTCTGATCAATAGCAAAAACAGAGAGGACAACACAAATATTGCATGTGATGCTAATCTTCCTACTGAAACAGAGGCTTAAACAATACTTCCCTGCCCAAAAACAGAGAGTGGCTTTCATCTCCTAAAACCTCTACAGCTGTCTGATAACTCTTCTCTGCGGGAGCAGGAAACAAATTTATACTGGTCTTTAAGGTTCTTTTGGATGGACACTCCCCAAACCTTGGTTGTACAGAAAAATTCAGCCTGGAGCGTAGCCAGATCTTTGAGCTTAGAGTTTCAATCTGGATTCAGTCTGGATTCAGGTGAGGTCTATCTGGGTCACGGCACCAAAACTATTGGAAACTCAGAACACCAGGAAGAACTTGGATATATCTTTCAAAAGCAGAGCGTTGCTCTTTTTGTGAACACTACGTGCTGTTAATAACAGTAACAAAAACAGTTTAATTTATCTGTATTTTATCTACATTTTTAGAGGAGGATTACACACAAATGTAGGCGGAAGCAGATCTAAACAAAGCAATGAAATGTTGTGTCAGGTAAAGGGACACTCCTCCAGACATTAGAGTTGTCACCAGTTCTAATGAATCAGTATAACAGTGTCATTCCGATGCATAGATGCTGAATCCCATCACTCTGACGATTCAGAAATGGAGAGGATTGTAATCCCACAGTAGTCGAGGAATGCAGGGGGCTGTGAAATGGCCTGTGGGAAGAAGAAACTGTTCCTGTGCCTAGATTTTCTAGTGGCCAGTGATTTGGAGTCGCTGTCTTGTGGTAACAGTTCAAACAGGTAGTGTCCAGGGTGAGTGGAGTCTGTGATTGTTTGACCTGCTCTTCTTCCTCCTCTGGAAGAGTACACAGATCCTGGAGGGATTGGCAGGGGCGCAGCCAGAAAATCCTCTCTCCGCTATCCCGGATGGTACATTGCAGTCTCTGATGTCTGATTTGGTAGCTGAACCAAACAAGATAGTGATGGAGGTGCATAAAAGCAGACTCAATAACAGCCAGAGTACTTGCTGAAGCAGCGGCTCCTGTGGCAGGTTGAACTTCTCAGCTGATGAGAAGTAAGTACAGTCTCTGCTGCACTAACTTTTTCACAATGGAGTCAATATGTTATTGTCCCACTTAGGTCTGAGAGATGGCAGTGCCCAGGAACCTGAATGACACCACTGCTTCCACAGTGCTGTTGTTCGTGATGGTGGTGGGGGAGTGCTAGGAGGCTATTCCTCCTGAAGTCCACTATCCTCTCCACCATTTCAGGTGTGTTGAAGCTCAAAGGTTGTTCTCATTTGCTGCCAGACAGCCAGCTGTTTCCAGCCTCAGTCTGTAAAGCAGATTTATCACCGTTTTGGATGGGGCAGATGGTATCGTCTAGAAATTTCAGGAGTTTGGCAGAGGGAGTGTTTAGAAGTGCAGTCATTGGTGTGTACAGGGAGAAAGAGCAGCGGGAAGGCAGCACCCCTGGGAAATGTTGTCCAGTGCTGATAGTAAAGTGTCCTGGATGTAGGTTTCCCACAGTCTCACTAGCTGCTGCCCGGTCTTGTCAGGAAGCTGGTGATCCGCACACTGTTAGATTGAGGATGGCTTGGAGAGCTGGGTCAGTTTAGCTGTGAGAGATCAGGCATGTACTCAATGATCTGTTGAAGATCTGCGTGAAGATAAAAACACAATAACTGGAAAGCTCCACCAAGGCCATCCAGCACCATCGTCATCTCGGATGGTTCACCCAAAATGAATCATTTAGTCATCATTGCCTCGCCTCAGAATTGTTCCAAACCTGTAAGTTTCTTTCTTTGAAGAAATTGTGTAACAAACAGTTGATGTGACCCCATTAGCTTCCATATGTTTTTTTTTTTTTTTTTTTTTTTTTAAGTACCCAGAAACTGTTTGGTTTACACATTCTTCAGAAAGAGAAATTCATACAGTTTGGATGGAACAACTGAAAGTGAGCAGATGATAACATTTCATTTTTAGGTGAAACGATCCTTTAAATCTGTATTAAAGTTGATGCACGTCAAGTGTCATAGAACTATTCTAAATTAATAAACTCATTTTACCTTATATCAATGGCAGAACAATCAACAAATCATAACAGAATTCACACAGTGTTTGCAGAGACACATCCCAGTAATTAGACAGCTCATAAAACCTTCAGAGACTATATAGATACAAACATGAACTAATGAGATGAAGTGTGAAAAGGGAACAATATTCCCACCCAGATATAAATCGGACTTTGGGCCGGATCTGGCTAAATTGAAAGGCTGAGATTTTGCCCATCATCCCACATACGATTGAGTCAAGAGTCCAAGCTAAGTGTTCAGCCAAAAGTCCAGTCCAGAGCAATGCTGGAAGCAGAAATAATCCAGAACTGGCCCAGCAACACCATAATCCCCAAATGTCAGCCAGACAAGAGGCCAAACTAGGCTAGTATTATGCCAGAGTGCCCAAAAAACTGAACCAGGAAATGATCCTATGTAATAATTGCCATATTGTGCAGGAATTAATAAAGAAATGACACTACACAAATGCAAAGTACAGCATTTTAGTCACAAAACAAGAATATTAAAAAAGAGCAATAGAAATTAAAAAATGTGTTAAAAAAAACTGCCATGCTTAAATAATGAAATACAGAAACAGATCAAATGCAGTGGCCAAAGGGATCTCAATGCACTGAAACAAGAAAACGCATGCACAACAGAAAAAACATGATCCAGTTTGACAACACACATGCTGCAAATACTCACAAGTCACAACAATGGCAAATACAGATACACTGCAAGCGGCAAAGAGACTTCAACGTCCTGCAACAGAAAGAAAAAGCGCATTCAAATGGAAAAAATACAAGCAGCGAAAGAAAACATTCAGTTTCACAACACACGTGATGCAATATGAAGTGCAACCAAGTATGATTCTGTGGGCTTAAAGTGGTGCTTGATCCTGCGTTTCGTGTAATTACAGGGTAGAAGTGTGAATATCACGGGCTGTGAATTAAAGTGGTTCTTGTTGAAAATAGGCCCAGACACTGCGCTTTCATGCATCCATTGATGAAGCTTGCCTTTGGCACGTGTCAAGTGCTGCGGCATTTATTTGTGACAAAGTACATCAAGAATTTACCGATGGCCACTCAAGTCTGACTGGATCCGCCGATTCCGTTCACAGAGCTCAGATTGCTTTGCGAGACCCTTAGAGAACCACTATTATATAGTGATGCTAAATGCATATTTGTTAGCATCAATTCATGCATATTAAAATGTGCATTTATTGTAATTACTACTACTATGTAATAATTACTCACAGTGGTAAGCCACATAAAATCAAGCAGAGGTCAGCACATGCCAAGTGAGTCAGAGCAGAAGTCTCAGCTTTCTTCAGAAGTCAATAACTACAGACCTCCAAACTTCTGTGGCCCTTCAGATGACTCAAAGACAAGTCGTAGAGCTTCATGGAATGGGTTTCCATGGCCGAGCAGCTCAGCCAAACCACCAACCAAGTGCAGTAGCGTGGGATGCAGTGGTGTAAAGCGCGCGCCACTGGACTCTAGAGCAGTGGAGCACGTGTTCTCTGAGTGACCAGTCACGCTTCTCTGTCTCACCAATCCATGGGCCGAGTCTGGGTTTGGCGGTTTACAAGGCGAGACTTGCCTGAAGCTACATTGTGCCAAGTGTAAAAGTTTGGTGAAATGTTGGTCCATAAAGATATGGATGAGTGGAATTTGGTGTGGAAGAACTTGGCCAGACCTGCAAGTCTGACCTCAGCCACGATAGATGAATTAGGAGTGAGACTATGAGCCAGGCCTTCCCTGTCCATCAGGCCTGACCTCCTAAATGCACTACTAGAGTCTAAAATCTTGTAGAAAGCCTTCCCAGGAAGAGAGTTGAAGCTTTACAAGGTGAGCCAACTCCATATTAAATCCCTACAGATTAAGAATGGGATGTCAAACTTTTGGCAATATGGTATACTTACAGAAAATGAGTATTTATAACTGTAGGAAAAAAAAAAAAAAAAAAAAAGTAGAATTAGTAACCACGGACCACTGGAATGCCCATACAACTGCAGTGAAACTACCACACATACATGGCTCTGTGAACCTAATAACTGATTAATAAAGTGATGCAATTATATAAAAGGTGCAGTGTAGCAGAAGTCACATCTACAGTGTCGTCTGACAGTCGTCATGTATCCTGTTTCCACAGTCTCAAGTTTGTGCTATTGTTTCGAAAGTATCTGGCTTTACCTGACTTATAAAACACAAATAAAGCTTTACTGATGTGTGATTGAATAAGCTTTATTAGAAAAATGGCTTGGTTGAGGTAATGCAAAACAAAGGCAGACTGTGCCCATTTCATCATCACTATAGAAAACAGTACCATTGTTTTCATCATGAGGTATTCCACAGACAGGAATAGAAATAGGAAGTTAGAATATAGGTTTCACATAAGAGAGCGCTATAACTGTCTAAAGTATGGTCTAAAAATACAGCCATAGAAAATTATTTCCTACATAATGAGATGATTTTGCCTTCACACAGGCAACTGGCTGGACAGCCCTGACTCCACGATGGAGTTCGCACAGGTGGCCAGTTTCTTCAAAATCGTCACAGTTGCTGTACTTGTTGGCGTGCGGACGAGGGTTAGCTAGAAAGAGTCAAGCCAATGGTAAGAAGGCACGTTCTGCAATGCAAGCGGTCATCATTCAGGATCATTTTTGCAAACAAAAGAAATGCTGAGATGTAGCCTTCTCCTCACTGCTGGATTGTCTTGGCAGTCATTGGCTGGGCAGGATACTACGGGCTTTTACCTGTGAGTACGGAGGGACTCCGCCCGAAATTCCCTCTGAAATGCAGGAGAGAACTGTGTTGAACTGTTGCTGTTGGAGCATGAAAAAGCTCCTAATCAGTGTCCAGTGTTTCTGAACTCCACATCGTAGTGAGTTTCTACCGGGAATGAGCAGTCACAATATTCCTCATTTAAATGATTCATATGCACAGAATAAAGTGGCAGGGCCTGGTTCAGTTAGTGTTGAAACTAAGCGGTTTATGGTAAGGGGTGGGACATTTCCCCAAACACCAAAAAATCACAGCACTGCTCCAGCCAGCCAATCAGAGGAGGAGTTTCATAAAGACAGGAACTAAACAGAGCATTACTGAGACTAGGAAGGAGGGCTGCAACAATGGAGAATATGGGGTCCCAAAGAGCAGAGACAAAAAAAAAAAAAAAAAAAGCTCAGTATTGAAGACATACGTGCGGTAGTCGTTGACATCCATAAGTAGAAGTACGTTTTCCGCACTGGTCACGGGCCAACCCGACCTCATATAGCTGTACCACACCACCTACAAAAACAAAGACTAAAACCCAAGCCATCTGCAAAGTTACAAACCTGATTCCAAAAAAAGTTGGGACCTACCACAAACTGTAAGAAAAAATAAATTTAAAAAATCTCCAAACTTATTCACAATAGAATGAGAACGTTTCAAAGGTCTCGCCCCAACTTGATGTCATGCCAAATTGAAACGTCATTTTGGATTTCCTGAGCTACATTCAAATAATGTTGGGACCCGGTAGCAATAAGAGAGACCGGAAAAGTTCAAATGTATGGAACAGCTGGAGGAGCCAATTTGCAACAGGTCAATACCCAACATGATTGGGTATAAAGAAGAGCCTCTCAGAGAGACACTGCCACTCAGAAGCCAAGATGGGCAGAGAGCATCACTTGAATTCCCCAATGCTGCGTACAAAATGCTGGAGCAATATCAGAAAGGAGTTTCTCAGAGAAAAAACTGCAAGCGGTTGAAGTTCTCTACAGTGCATCATATCCAAAGATTCAGAGAAAGTCTGGAACAGTCTCGGTCGCGTAAAAGGCAAAGAGCCCAGAAAGCCATACTGGATGCCAGTGATCTTTGTGGGCCCTTAAGCGGCACTGCATCACATACAGGAATGCTACTGTAATGGGAAATCTGGCATAGGCTCAGGAATACTTCCAGAAAAGCATTGGTGAACACAATCCCACATTATGCCATGCTGCCAGCTGCCAGCTAAACTCTATGGGTCAAAAAAAGAAGCCATAGCTAAACATGATCCAGAGGCGCGAGGCGTTTTCTCTGGAAGCCAAGGCTCATTTAAATGGACTGTGGCAAAGTGAAAAACTGTTCTGGGTTCAGATGGACCAAAATTTTAAGTTCTTTTTGGAAAAACTGGGACGCGTGTGCCTAGGACAACCCAAGTTGTTGTCAGCGCTCAGTTGGTATGGGGGTTGCATGAGTGCAAGTTAAGTTCTTAATTATACAAAGGCAGTGAAAGGATTGAAAATAAGATTTGATTTTTGAAATTGAACAAAGACATTTGCTTTACTATTTTTATGCCAAGCATAACGCAGTGTAAAAGAAAAACTATTGGCTCTTACTAAAAGACTAAAGAATCCTTGTTTCCATTGGAAATTCATGAATGGAGGAGGAGAAAAAAAAAAAAACCCAGCATGTCATCGGTGATCACAGAATAAAAAATCACCTGTGTGTAATGTCCAGTCGGCTGGCCATTGATGGATCCGGTGGGATATTGATAATTATTGACTTCGCTATGCCAGGCATTTACCACGTCAGTCCATGAATGAAGTGCAGACGCCATGAAGAAATTCTCACCCATTTCATATCCTGTCCATCAGAGAAAGCGTTCAGTGAGAGAGCGTCGCATCTGGTGGACTGCAGGAGATGAAGTTTTAAATAACATTTGTTATTTAGCGTGTACAGCAGTGCATTTGTCCATTGAGATGTAGTTCATACACTGCATGTGACTGGCTTTCTTCCTGCACACTTCATCTGCATGTGTTAGTCAGAATGTCAACACGTATAAATTTTAGGTCTATAGGCATGTGAGAAAACTGTTTCCTCCAGCCCACGTCACTGCTTTGGTTGCATATACAGTGGCCTCAAATGTGGAGCAGTTAAGCAGAAAGAAAGAAAAAAAAAAAAAAAAAAAAAAAAAAAAAAAAAAAAAAATTCTGGCTTCTCTCAGTCTAGAAGGCATCAAGTTCAAAAATAACTTCAAATTTCTACTACATAAATGACCCAGTTTAAATACAAGTCATCTTCCCAGCGGTGAAGTACCCTTTAAGCATTTTTACACCAAACCTATGACGACATGATTTTAGGGTGAACCATCCCTTTAAATACTTCAGGGTTCGCCTTTGACTTGCAACTATCATTTCCTAATGAAGTTGTTTTATTAACTACAAAAGAATGAATTGTCATACATCATACCGTCAATCATGCGGCTGCTCGGCGGCCCGTGTGTCATGTTACACTGATCGATCCAGCCTTGAGCCGACTGGGCCACTGCATTGCTCCAACTCTGCCAACCACACAACAGGTCTTCCATTCAGCAAGTGATTCCAGCATTTTGAGCATGTAAGATGCATGCTCAAAATGCAGGTGTATTAGGTCGCGACTGACCATTTTCAGCATGTTACTGGCACGAGGACACGGCCCTCCGGAAGAGGCGTTGTGCCGCGTTCACGATCTCCTGCTGGACAGACGCCTTAGATTTGTGCAGACACCTGTAACCAGAGCAACACAAGTCTGAAGTTTCCAGATGATGCATATTAAACAGTCAGTTATAGTAGGCATTATTGTAATAGATGCTTACCTGGCTGGAAAGCTACCACACAGAAAGGAGACATGCGTTAGAAAGGAGACTTGTTGGATTGCGTCACAATTCAAATATATACATTGCGCATTATGGTCAATCTAGCCATTTCTCATTCACTATCTGCTCCAAAGCATCCATTTCTAAGTAGCTGTGATGCAACATGATTATAGGTGCATTTTAAATTTGACTACACAACTCATTTCAAGCAGAAGCCTTGAGGCGAAAACATTTATGATCGTTAGAAACAGTTTTCACTGGTGATGTAACTTACTCATTGCACTCAATCACTTGATCAGTTACAAATATCACGAGCAAAAAACATTAAACTCACCAAGCTGCAGGCAGCGCCCATATGAACAATCCCAAGATACAAACTGACACTGCAAACATTTTGCATCCCTCCATCTAGCAGACTGTGGAAGCAGTATTTATTTTAATAATTTTACTTTTTATATACAACAAGAAATAAAGACTTGGCTTAACGTTGCAAGGCTAACCAGAAACCTCACCAACAGCAGGTTACAGTGTTAGCACTAGATAAAGACACAGAACAAACCATAAGGGCTTAAATACACAAGGACTAATGACTAGACAAGACACACCTGTGAACAATGAGCAAACAATGAACCAATGACAGAACATGACACAAGATCACATGAGGGCATGGGAATCACATGACAAAAAACCAGGAAACATGAAAAAAAAAAATTTAATTATTTTTTTTTATTTTTTTATTAACACCATAACCAGAACAACACAATGAGACATATTAATTCAAATCAAAATTACAGAATAATTAAAGTAAAATAAATAAAAAACTGCCAGAGGACAAGAACAAAATTATAATAAACAAAAGGGCAAGGGTGCTATTTTTATACAACATCACCTGCTTACAATGTTATGAGCTTTTTTAAACTTTTTAATTGCCTTTTACTCGTGTAATTACACAAAACTGAACAGTAAAGTTTGAAATCGTTGTTAAAGCAAGAAAAATTAGGTTTAGAGTCTGACCATTTCATTTATGAAGGTGAAATTTTCCCATTAATATTTCTTTATCTTTCTCAATCCCATAATTATTTAAGTATATTATTATGTCAAATCCACTCTGCTGCAAATCAATGTTCAATTTTTTCTTAATTAAAAGCTCCACATCAATCCAAAATATTTTTCTATGTATACAATGGAAAATAAATGAAAAATAGTTTCCTTTTCACCATTACAGAAATTACAAGAGTAATCAATATCTAATTTAAAACGTTCCAGCACATGTTTTACTGGATATGTTCTATGCATTATTTAAGAGACTTCTTTCACTTTGTTATTAATACGCCAATTCACATCTCCAAACACAGAAGAGCAGAAAACGCCAGCTGGGGGATGAACAATATTATTAAGTATATTTCTAATGTAGTTATTTGAGACTCTACCTTGTAAAACATTTGTTTTACCAATAAATATTTTACTATTGATATCCGTCAAGATCATCTTCCTGTGACGTATTCCCCAGAAGGGTCAATACTTTTCGGGATTTGCATCCATTACAACAGCAAATTCTTTAGGTCTAACTGGTATTTAAAATGTATTCAAAAATTCTCTATATGTTAATACATTTCCATCATTATTTAAAAAGCTGACTAGCTAATATAATATTGTTCTTAACCCGGTAATTGAAAAGAGAGATTTATTTTTGTATAGGATGTCTTTGTTGTTCCAAATATAATAACTTCTCGTGAAAAGTTATGCTTGTATGCCAGTGCCCGTGCCATGAGAGCTTGTCTAGGAACATTTGCAAGCTTAACTGGTATTTTGTCAATTGAATAATTGCATTTCAATAAAAATGAGAGGTCGCCCGGTTTTGCTTCAATAGGTAGTTGGGAAAGTCTTTATTCTTTAGATATTGAATAAGCCAATTTGTTTTAAATATATTATTTAAAAACATCATAACTCTCAATAATGTGGTTTGTTTTTCCAAATAAAATCAAAAACATTTTATCCAATTCTTTGGTAACTTTTGGTTAATATCCAATGATAACGACACATAGACTGATCTGAGATTCCTTCAGATTTTGACAAAAGTACCCGCCTCTGAATTGACAAATCCTTTGTAACCACATATTAAACCTCTTACTAGTTTTGTTAATAATCAGATTGAAGTTTTAATTATTACAACTCCCAGATATGTTACTTGATTTGCAATTGGAATATTACAGAAGTTAATTAAACAACATTCTCTGAGAGGAATCAGAACTGATTTATTCATATTCATTCGCTAAGAATGAATACATCTGAAAAATTCTTTAATGCATTTCACTGCTTTAATGATTTCATCTTTCAGAAATAAGACAGTGTCATCTGCAAACTGACACAACTTAAATGTTTTCCCTAATGCTGTAATTCCTTGAAAATGTCCAGTTTTAGTGGCCATTATTTGTGTTGCTAACAAAAACAAAAGGGGGAGATTGGACAGCCTTGTCTGATCCCCTCTGTTTCAAATCTGCCAGAAGTTCCCTTGCTAATTTTACTGAACTGGTACATCCTTTGTGTAGGGTTTTGATAGCTTTTTGAAAATAACTACCAACCAACCCCAAAAAAAAAAAAAAAGTATTGCTGTAAATAAAAAGGTGTGTTCTATGGTATCAAATGCCTTGTGAAAATCAAATAAAATAAAACGGTCATCTAAAACATATTCATTGTAATCTACCATGTCTAGTATCAATCTAATATTATTACTGATGTGCCTTCCTTGAATAAAGCCAGTCTGTAATATTTTCTTTTAGCAAAGATTAAAGCAAATAATTTGGCATCATTATTTAATAGACTAATGGGTCTCCAGTTCTCTAAATGAAGAATATTTTTGTTTGTCTTTGGGATTAATGTAATAACAGCTTGTCTTAAAGAGGAGGGCAATTCCCTTTCAATAGATTCTATAAATTCTGCCAGCAAAGATGGAGCCAACTTATCTTATTCTCCCTGTTCTAATCATTTATATCTTGATCTGATAAATGCACCCTCTCCTTCTTCTTGATCAACTTTTACCCAGTTGTACTTGTAACAATGATAAATCTGTTAGTTCCTGCGTGTTAAAATTACCTTTACTGGACAGGTGCATTATTTATTTGATAACACTATATTCTTTTTGTCTTTTATCTGAAGCAATTGATTTCCCCATAGAAATAGCAATAGAAATATTTCCCAATGTTCGCCATAAGCCTGAGATCAGTGCTTGTCAATTCACTTTGATACCATAATTTGAAACTTATGATCATCTAGTAACTTTTTATTAAATTTCCAATAACCCCTGGTTTAAATTCAGCTGGACCACATATATTAATCAAGATTGATATACCCTTATGGTCAGTTAAAACTGATGGCTCTTTAGAAACATTCTGGACACACTGTTCCAGTTCATGAGATATTAAGAAAAATAAAACAATGCGTGATTGTTTGGAATAATCTTTGTTGCTCCATGTATACATTCAACAGTCTGGATTTTTGATGTCAACCAAACTCCAGATGTCAACCAAACCTACACGGGTACACACATTCCTAGATCTGGGAGTTCCTTCCTGACTGTTGGTGGAGGCTTTTCTCCCGACTCCAAGTAAGATATTACTTCGAATGACTGGATCTGCCCTTTGCTCGTCACAGAGGTTCCCTGACAGGTAAGATACAACAGGTAATCCTCAAAATCACCCTCCTGCTCGTAGCTATCAGGTATAGCATCAAGGTAAAGTGCAAGAGATTTGACTAAAGCGTTACCAGACCCATCATCCGTCTGCTGTCTGACCAAACGCTTCTCACAGATAGCCTGAACTACATCACTGGCGGTGTCACGAGAATCTGCAGCTTCCATAAGATGATGTTGCATAAACTGTTGAATTTGTTTCGTACTCTTTCTGAGACACAGGGTTTTTCGGCAGGTTTTTTACGGGGAGGTCGTCTTGATAGACCATCGGCATCAGCATTTAGTTTGCCTGCTCTGTACTGTAACTTAAATGAGAAAGTGGACAGAGCAGCGCAGCCATTGATAGCTAGTTGCGTCTAATCTCGCATGTAGTGAAGTACGTAAGTCAAAGGGTTGCTGTCTGTAATGACAGTGAATTGGCTACCATACAGATAGTCCTAAACTTTTTCAGTTACTGCCCATTTAAGGGCAAGAAACTCAAGCTTATACGCCGGGTAATGGGACTCACTGCGGGACAAACCTCTACTTGCATATGCAATGACTCGCATCTGCCCTTCCTGTTCCTGATACAGGGCTGCTCCTAAGCCCTTGGTGCTGGCATCTGTATGTAGGAAGTAGGTAAGTTTAGGGTTTGCAAAGCCCAACACAGGCGCAGTAGTTTCCTCAGACCGAAAAGCTTCTCACAAAGTGGTGCCGAGCGACTCTTTGGGATTATGGTATGGAACCTTACTCTCACTCAGCTTAGCACTTTTCCTAGTCGGGCGGATACCCTACGGTCAAGTTGGTGAGTGGTTTCACGACCCTAGAGTAATCTTTAATAAATCTGCAATAATACCCCGAAAAGCCCCAAAATGACCTTAACTCTTTAAGGTTCGTGGGACTCTGCCAGGTTTTTAAGGTTTGTACTTTCTCTGGATTGGTCTCTACTCCACGCTCTGACACTATGCGCCCTAAATAACGAACGGACGTCTGAAAGAATTTGCACTTTTAAAGAGCGAGTTTTAACCCATACTTTCTGAGCTGAGAAAGAACTTTTAACGGCTGTCTTTCATGCTCTTCCAAAGTTTGAGAAAATATGATCAGATCGTCCAGGAAGACAAGTAGTTCCCTGAGATTGATATCCTCCATACACTTCTCCATCAATCTTTTAAAAGTACTTGGGGCATTAGTGACCCCCTGAGGCATGCAATTAAACTCCCAAAACCCCAGGGGACAGACAACAGCGGTCTTAGGTTTGTCTGCTTCTTCCACCTCTATCTAGTAATACCCAGATTTCAAGTAGTAGGTACGGAAAACCATTTTGATCCAGTTAAGGCGGAAAACGCCTCTCGAGATTGGGGTAATGCATAGGCGTCTTTCACGGTCTGAAGATTGAACTTTCTGTAGTCTATGCACAACCATACATCTCCGTCACCACTACGATAGAAGCGAAAAAAGGGGACTCACGATAGATTACTCACGAATAACGTTGTTTGTGAGAAGATCGTGCAGGTGTCTGCAGACGGCTTCTAGATCTTGCGGATGGATCGGTCGCGCCCTATGTTTAAAGGGAGCTTCATCGTTGCAGTTGTATACGATGTTTCACCTTTTAAGCGTATGCCAAAATCTAAATCATGTTGACTGAAAACATCAGGCATTTCTCTGAGTTTTGCTGAAATGCGGTCCCGCCATTATTATGCGTCTTGGAGGAATGGCTATATCGTACTCGTTTCGTTTTTTAGTACCACAGGTAACCAGACAGACTGACTACTAGAAGGGGTAAGTAAGCAGCGCTTCACAAACGCACCACCAAGTAAGGAGGAATCAGACGGGTGTTCTACCACTACTTATCTACTCCACCAGGTACCTCAACAGAGTCTTTCACAATGACAGTTTGACCAGCTTACATGACCTTAGGTACGTTGCCTCTAAATCTCACTTGACCCAGGACGCCACTCGTGTTCCGCTTCCGCCTCGTTTCAAGGGTTTTCAAACCACCCTATATCCAAATAGGGAAGGCTGGTGCTTTGGGGATTTTGCAAGAACTGCTGCTCATAAAGGATGTCGAGAGTGTTTGTACCTATTAAGACCAAAGGCTGAGTGTGAGACTTTACATCTGGAACGACCAAGGCTACCGTGGGCCACTTCAACGGTGGAGCCCAAAAACTCTTCAGAGAAAGTAATGTCTACCTTTACATAACCTTCATACATGGAACGGAAAAACCAATGGTACCTTCTACTTCCAATATGTCGTCAAGAGGGTTAATCGGATGCTCTGAGAGGTGTTGTTCATAAAAAGATTTAGGCACAGTAGTGACCTGTGATTCAGTGTCTAGTAGACAATGACATTTCTTACCAGCTGTGCTGACTTTGGCAACACATCTAGCACCAACTAAGCCCTTAGGTAGGTTTGCACTCTGTTTCCTAGGAGTTTGGCATTTCTTGAAGACACGGTTTACAATGGGACCACTAGATTTAGACTCAGTTCCTGTATGTCCCACGACAGGAACTGCCTCTAGTTTAAATCAGAGCTAGTGGGGGGATTCTGTGACTCCCACTGTAACTGTTTCTCCCTTAACAACCTACGTTTAGTAGCGACAAGCTTAGGATTTGGCTCAGAACTACAGGACGATGCAATGTGGCCATCCTCACCACATGTGCAACAGTACCACGGCCTAGGTCTATCAGTTGGCTTCTTGTTGACCGAAACTACACTCGCAGCAGCCCCTGACTTCCTTTGGTCAGGTGGTGCAGGCTTTTTGACTACCTCTCGCGACGGAGTTTTCTTTGGATGTTTTGGTCGGACTGCAAGATTAGCTAACTGACTCTGAAGCTTGACAATCTGCTTCTTTAACTCGCGCGTTTCAGTTTCAAGCGGGCTCACTCTAGGACCTTCGTCTTGTTCTAATTCAGCAGAAACCCACGCTTTCTGAGAATGCATAAACGCTTTCTGTTTAAAATCGAGTTGCTTTCACAGTATGTTTATCCTCCTCTGTACGAAGCAGAAGCTGTGCAAAGGAAGGAGGATTGTTTCGCTTTTTGCTCTAGTCGTAGTTCGGCGATTAAGTCATTATCCCAGCAGCCCCTGCAAAACTGCTTTAGGAGATGCCCATCTGCCTCTTCTGGGATAATACCTCCTCTTTTGATGGTTGCACTTAAAGCTGACTGTAGCCTATACAGATAAGTGGACGGCCTTTCACCCGCATCCTGCAGCGTGTTCATGAATTTCGCGCTAACAATCCCCATCCTCCACAGCCACAGCCCAGCGAGTCCAACAGCTGGAGGTAAGCGGAAGGAGGAGATTCAGGATTCAGATGCTTTATAACATCCGCCGCAGGCGGCAAGAGAGACTGTCTAGTGTTCGCCTAGACGCATGCAAATCGGACAAAGAAGGATCTTTCAAAATGAATTCGACACTAGAACCCCAAATGTCGTAATCTACCTCGTTTGCCAGGCCTGGGGCATTTTCCTGAAAATACTCTGAGTCTGGGCTGTACCTGCCCTTGAGCAGCCACTTCACTGCTCCGCACAACATGCTCAACTACTAGTCTACTAGGACATCGGGCGGGCTGAGAAATTTGGAAAAGGGTCGGCTAAATCAAATTGATAGGAGTAGGTTGGGGCGGTGCGTCATCTATCTGACTCGGTGGATTACGAATTGGGTCAAAATTCCCATCAAGAGATGTCCAGTATGGTTTCTCACAGGTGTTTTCACCAGTACTACCAGAAACAGTGGGCTCTGGTGGGAGATCAGCACTCATCTGCGACAGCATTTCACTCAGTATAGACTCAAAGTTGTTTCCGCTCAGTTCTGCTATTTCTTTTAATCGGTCCAGGTAGGACTTTGTTATGCTACTACCCAGTTGCTGTGTAAACACACTGGCTAACGCTCTCACGTGGCACTTAACACCGGGTTCGCTTGACAGCTGGTGAGTATCGGGCAATTTGGGTCCTAGGATCGCAACGCTTGATCACTGTTGTACTCAACGATCACGTTTTGGTAGAACTCGGACTCTTTGTCGTCAATGCGCACAGTTTTGACAAACGACCCGTGTCGTTTCAGAGCATCAAACAATTCGTCAACGCTCTCGTGTCGGTTAAACCACTGACTATTACGGAGTTGGGGATAATCCCTTCGGCTTCAATAATCTCCATTATCATCACTTGCTTAAGAGCAAAAAAAGGAAAATTAAATGTGTAGCTGTTAGTTCTCAACAACAGCGCCACCTCCTGGCTGGCTCACCAAAGTTTATGTAGCACTTGTCTAAGAATTAGCAATACTTTAGTAGATTGCTTACGGTGTAATACAAACAGAATTGGAATTTGGTCAGAAGACCTAGGAATCGCTAAGGAGGTGGCAGGTTATGAGAAGTAACAGACAGACACAAGTTTAAATTTAAAATAGGTTTCAATGTCCCTCAATCTGGGTTTTGGATGACCATACACCCTTAAGAGTTCTTTAGATCAAAATTTGTCTTGCTTCACGGAGCAACACTGGAAAACTCAAGGAAAGGATATCGTCCTCCTCTCCACGACGTGAAGTCTTCTACTCTGCTACAGATTTGGTTGGCTCGCCATCAAGCGTAAAGTTCACAGGGTGTCACAGAAGAACGCTCAGGTATCACGTTTCCAAGGATCAAGAAGGAAGAAAAGAGAAAAGAAAAAGAAAAAAAATGGAAAGAACAAGGAAGAGAAAAAAAAACCTGGCCTGATCACAGACCAGAACATTCATTTAGTGAATTTCAAAATAAATTCCACAAAGATCCAGAATAACATCTAATACAGTTACAATTACCATTTCTTCATGAACTGATATAAATCACATTCATTTACCTCTGAATCAATAGCTTTCGCTCTTATACAGGCACGTGGCCAACAATGGCGACGGTGAACTCTGAAATGAACAAACAACAACCATGCGATTCACTATAACCAAGTTTCAGTATAATCGTGGCAGCGCGACTCCGCCAAATGACGCGTCAGAGGGAATCACTCAGAGCAGCAACAACCACGTGATCTCTGTCTCGGAGGATGAAGTTCGGAGGGCACTCAAGCGTGTGGACGTCAGGAAAGCTGCCGGGCCGGATGGTATTTCAGGCCGTGTTCTGTGGTCCTGTGCTGATCAGCTCGCCGGGTTGTTTACATCTATCTTTAATGAGTCCCTCGCTACATCTGTGGTCCCCACCTTGTAAGGTCCATCCGTTAGCCCAAGGACGGAATCTAACGGCCTGGTCGAAGGACTTCTGCGTGTTCGTCTTCTCAGCACTTCTGTTGGATTCACTTAATTTATGACCATCGAATTTTAAATCTGACTCCATGAATAATTTGATCTTACTCCAATTCTTTGTAACTTTGTTACATTTGTTACATTTGTAACTTAACAGCTGATCATAAGTTTAGTTGTGATTTAATTTAGATCTTTGATTTCTCTTAGTATCTCTTAATTTCAAATACTCGTTCCTCCATGGGACCCGGAGTCGCTCAGAGGATAATGCTCGCGATTATAATTACATTACCTCACGGACGCAAATTAGTCAGTTCTGATATTACAGAGGATTACAGAGTGAACTATTTTACCTTTAAGTGAGTCGCAAATGCTTACTCATAACAGAAAGTGTAATTTTAGCAATAGTCACGAGAGCTGTAACTTGATAATAACAGTGACACCCAGAAATCAGATTGCCCCTCATGCTTAGCGCCATGCTCCGGTCATGGGGTCCTCGGTATGAATCTGCCCTGACAGAAAGATTTACGGAAACTCCTACAAAACTCCTCATGCGACACTACTTGAGTAATGATTTATGAAAAATACAGAATAAATCAAGATTAACATTTATTTTGGCCAGACAGAACTTAAAGAACATAATTAAACATGAATCCATGGTACACAACTTTCAGCATAAAATACAATTAAGTAATATGAAAATGGTTTCAAAGAGTCATATCTGGCACAATACATACAGTGTGTGTGCGCGTGTCTCTTATGACACCGACACAACACTGCATGGGGGCTTCTGTCTACAGAATATTCCCCAATGGCAGCCCTGCTACCCTTCCTTAAATACCCAGACCAGAACAAAGGGTTGTAACTATTTGCAACACAAACACCTAGTTTGGGGAGAAGATCAGATATCTTTGGAGAGACCACTCAAAAAGAGAACACAAGTCTCATATGTTTCAATCTTTCTAACCCTATCAGTGACTTCAGTGATGTTGAGACCATTTTACCAATCGCACTATGACCTTTAAAAGACACCAGACATGAAAGGGATAAAACAATAGATTCACAAGATAAATCATCTGTAGTATATCTGCATTCTGGGACTTGAATCAGGGGGAAGGGGGAAAGGGAGGTAGAGAGGGGAGAGGGTTTTGGTCAGGGCGGTGTCCTACAGTTTCTCTGAGATCTTCTCTTCAGATTGAGTTTTATTGTTTTAATGCAGGGTGTTGGATCTCAGCTTTTGTCTTAGCAGTAAAACCGGTCCTTACAACCTCCTTCAAAAAATCCACTATCATCCCTGTCCCTAAGAACAGTAAACACTCTTGCCTAAATGACTATTGTCCAGTGGCTCTCACGTCTATAGTCATGAAGGTCTTTGAGAGACTCGTCCCAATAGATCGACTGAAGATGCCATCTCTCATGTCCTCCACTCCTCCCTCACTCACATCGACAGCAAAAGTGGGAACTACGTAAGGCTGCTATTTATTGACTATAGCTCAGCCTTTAACACCATAGTTCCCATTAAGCTAACCTCTAAACTCCTGGATCTCGGCCTGAATTCTTCTCTCTGCCAATGGATTGAAGACTTCCTCACTGGCAGGCCTCAGGTGGTGAGAGTAGGCCAGTTCACCTCCACCTCCATCACCCTGAGTGTGGGAGCTCCACAGGGCTGTGTCCTGAGTCCCCTGCTCTACTCTCTCTACACACATGACTGTTTGTCCACACACAGCTCCACCTCTATCATCAAATTTGCTGATGATACTGTTGTCCTGGGCCTCATTTCCAACAACGAGACGGCATACTTGGACGAGGTGGAGCATCTAACATCATGGTGCCAGGACAACTGTCTCTCTCTGAATGTTGGCAAGACCAAAGAAATGATTGTGGACTTCAGGAAGAGACAGCAAGGGACATACTCCCCTCTCATGATCAGCGGGTCACCAGTAGAGAGAGTGAGCAGCTTCAAGTACCTGGGTGTAAACATCTCTGAGGACCTGACCTGGACTGCTCACATTCAGACACAGGTGAAAAAAGCCAGGCAAAGACTGTACCACCTGCGCCAGCTGAGGAAATTCAGGGTTTCACCAGCTATCCTGAAAACTTTCTATTTAGGGGCGATAGAAAGTGTATTAACTCAGTGCATCACAGCGTGGTATGGGAACAGCACCAGTCATGACTGCAAATCCCTGCAAAGAGTCGTGCGCTTATCCGAGCGTATCTCAGGGTCAGCTCTCCCGTCTCTGCAGGACGTCTACACCAAACGCTGCAAAGTTAGAGCTACTAAAATCATCAAGGACTCTAATCACCCTGCAAACCCTCATTTCACGCTGCTGCCATCTGGTAAGCGCTTCCGAAGCCTGATGGCCAAAACTGAGAGACTCAGAAGGAGCTTCTTCCCCCAGGCCATCAGACTCCTGAACTCAGTCACTTAACATCACATGACCACTGATATACTGACATTGCACTGCACTTTCTGTTCTCGTTGTTATATATATATATATATAGTACTTTTTTTATTCTATTTCTATTATAATTTCCTCCTTGTGTTTTTAACTGTGAATTTGCACTGTCCATGGAGCGGACCGGTTTACATTTCACTGCCGGTTGTATATTCTGTATGTAACTGTGTATGTGACAAATAAAACTCTTGAATCTTGAATAACCGCTCAAACTGAAGTAAATTACATAACCAGCAACATACAAATATAATTTTCGCAGAATTGATGAACTATTTATTTACCTTTGTGATCGATTTTTGCTCTCACACAGACACACCTCGACTACAGGCATGCGTGATCATAAAATGGCGTCGTGAACTGCAATGTACAAATGACCACACGGTTCACTTTAGACATTAACGACTACTTGGATCAAAATTACAATTTAAAGAGAAAATAACCAGTCCACAGCAACTCAATTACTGTTTAGCAGCAGTAATTCTATCTTATGAAGTAATAGTCTTTATCATTAATTATATGATACTGACTCACCAAGTTGAATGTATTTCTCTATATTCAGGCGGCTTATTCAGAATGCATCAAATTAAATCTCCAACTTTCACAGCTTTTCAATCTAAGATTTATAAACTGGATCACGACGATCAGATTGAGTCGTTCTCCATCAAGCTCGTCTCTTCTGTCATTGCGCATGCTCGTTGACATGCATGGCACAAAAATGACAAAGAGCTCTCATTGGTCGATCACTGAGCTTTTATCTAGAAAAAGTCACATATTTTACATTTAATTTGTACATCAACTTAAGGGAATATATCCTAAAGAGAATTAAATAATTCCCTTTAACCCGTTATATGTATGGACCATCTTTGAATTGATTATGTAATTGGTGTTATATTTACCTGACCGTTAATAAATTGTTACATTGAGCTGATTAACTGGATTTATTAACGCTAGCAGATGAATGGGTATAATTTCAAAGGATTAAACAGTAGCCAAATATGACCAAGTAACCAATTGGCATGTTAACCTAAATTCAAAATGGAGTCAGATAAAAATAAAAAGGAATTCAATCCTTTTTGCCCAGCTGAAAACACGCAGGAGACCGTCACCCTTAGATCGTTACCCTCATTGGAACGATTTTAGTGGGTCTTGCAGATCTGTGAAGCCTAATAACTTTTGAACAAATGATTTTAATAAAGTGACAAAGGTGCAGTGTTGCAGAAGTCACATGAACATTTCAGCAAGTGCACAAATCTACAGTGTTTGACAGCAGTCACGTAACCCATTTTCAGTCTTAAGTTGTGCTATCGTTTTCAGTATCTGGCTTTACGAGGCTTATAAGACAAATGGCTTTACTGAGGTGTGATTGAATAAGCTTTATTGAAAATGAAGGCTGAAGTAATGCAGACTGGCCCATTTCATCATGCTATGAAAGTACAGTACCATTGATTTAAATCATTTGAGGTATTCCACAGACAATAGAAAGTTAGAATATACAGGTTTCACATTATAGGAAGGATGCTCCAACCAGCAAAAGTATGGTCTAAGTGTTGCCATAGAACACTTCATTTCCTCGCAATAGGAACGATTTTGTTTTTACACCGGCAACTGGCTGGACAGCCCTGGCTCACGAAGGAGTTCGCACAGGTGGCCCGTTTCTTCAAAGCGTCACAGTTGCTGTACTTGTTGACGTACGGACAGGGGTTAGCTACAAGCAGAAGAGAGAAGTGAAAGTCAAGTCGACAGGAAGAACATTCTGCAATGCAAACGGTCATCATTCAGGATCTTTTTGAAATCAAAAACTGAAGTGTAGGCCTACTCACTGCACAGTTTGCTTTGGCAGTAAGCCCGGCAGGATGCACACGGAGTGCCCAACGAGTATGGAGGGACTCCGCCGAAATTCCCTCTGAAATACAGGAGAGAAGAGTGTTGACCTGTTGCCGTTTGAGCATGAAAAAGCTCCTCTAGATCAGTGTTTCTGCACTCCTGAAACGCCTCCATTGTAGCCTTGAGTTTCCGGGAATTAACACCTCACAAATGGTCCTCATTTAAATAATTCATATGCATAAAGGGGCGGGGCCTGGTTGAGTTAGTTGAAACTGGCGGTTATGGTAAGGGGCAGGGCGTTTCCCCAAAGACCAAAAATCACAACACTGCTCCAGCCAACCAATCAGAGCAAATTGTGCTTTTCAGAAGGGGCTTCATAGAGACAGGAACTAAAGAGTATTACTGACAGACTGGGAAGAGGAGCCACAACACTTGGGGGAAAACGAGAGAAAAAAAAAAAAAAAAAAAAAGAACAGCTTTAAAACAGGGAAAAAAGCAACAGCTCAGTATTGCGAGAAAGACGTACGCGCGGTAGTATTGACATCCGTAGAAGTAGAAGTCTCCGCACTGGGTCACGGCACAGCCGACCTGATACGAGCTGTACCACACCACCTACCAAAAAAAAAAAAAAAAAAAAAAAAAAAAAAAAAAAAAAAAAACCCCACAAAAGGCACAAATGAAATGAAGGCCACTTGAGCATACTTGGAGTACACTTTCATGACTTTAAAATGTGCTTTGTAAATGTCAACGCTTGAGATGGTACGTTTTAAAGGGGTGGTTATGATTTGACTTGTGTAATGTTGCCGTTTGAGCATAAGCATCTGCAAAGTTATGACGCTCAGTTGAAAGCAAAGGGAGATACTCTTTTGCAGAAGTCACTTTAAGGACGACAACGAGTTAGTGACGTCACTAACCCTAAAACTTACATAAACCCCACCCCCAGGAACATGTTGGAAGAGGAAGAGTTGCAGTCAAGCACATTTGGGAGTCGCTCAAGCTGTCTCACATTTTTGGATACAGTACAAACACAAGTGCAAGAGGACAACAAGTTATAACCATAATTAAACCATCCCAGTTCTCTTCATCAGCAGATATTCTCTGGCTCATTTTACAGCAGTTCCCACACCAGCGGTTTATAGATTATGCTAATCATGGTCCAAATCCGGTTTGAACGAAAGGCTGAACTGTGACCGTTTCAGTGTCTGCGTGAGGTAACCGGAGCTGCTAAAGTCCTCATCTAGAAAGGGGGTGGAGCAGCAGCTCATTTACATTTAAAAGGGACACACATACGGCGGTTTTTGGTCACCCTCAAAGTTACAATTTGAATATACTATAAACAATGATCTGTGGGGTATTTTGAGCCAGAACCAGAGCATAGGACCCCATTTAATGTGGAATTACAAGTACATTAAAAGTACACAGAAGTTCAATAGAAAACTACATTAAAGTTTACCATAAAAGGCAGTACACTAAGTGGGTTTAACAAAAAAACCCCACTAGTTTAGTTGCATTTAATGTTTAAACTAACTTTCCGCTCACTGAAAAAAAAAAAAAAAAAAAAAAAAAAACCGCAATTATGGGTCCATTCCGTTCACTTATTCTGATACAAAGTATCAAGTACGCTTTACAAGTTATGATTTGATGCAAAATACTTAAACGCAACGTAAACTAAAAGCTACTGTCTCTTTACTAAATGGTTAAATAAGTGAATCCTTGTTTCCATTGGAAATTCATGAATGCAGGAAAGAAACGTCATAGGCTACCACCGAAAGATCACCTGTGTGTAATGTCCAGTCGGCTGACCGTTGACGGATCCATTGGGATATGTATAATTGGTGACTTCGCTATGCCAGGCATTTACCACGTCAGACCATGAGCGAACTGCAGACGCCATGAAGAGATTCTCACCCATTTCATATCCTATCCATCAGAGAGAAAACATTCAGTGAAAGAGCGTCGCATCTGGTGGACTGCAGGTGGGACGAAGTTATGATGATTTTAAATGACATTTGTTATTTAACATGTACAGCAGTGCATTTGTCCATTGAGATGTAGTTCATGCACTGCATGTGATGGACTTTCTTCCTGCACACTTCATCTGCATGTGTTAGCACGTCAGAGTATAAATATTAGGTCTATAGGCATGTGGGCTGGATGAAACCATCCGTTCTCACATCTACACCGGCCTCAGGTGTATTTGGACAGTTAAGCTGAATTAAAGTCACTGCAATAATAAAATATTAAAGCAAGTGGCATCCATTTAAGGAAGAGACTTTTCATGCAAAACAGTTAAAGTGATAAGTGGAACGCACGTTTGATTTGATGAACTACAGCATGCACACATAAAAAGCAGTTGATTAAAACACTTAAAATGGTTTGAGAGTTTGTCAGTGCAGTAACACCTAAGCTTTAGGTCTGATTTCAGTCTCCAAAATCAGTGATGCACACAAATTATATAATTTCTAGTCAGTGTATACACTTTAAAATTGAGTATTTTTACACAAATAAAAAGGTTTAGTGAACCATCCCTTTAAATACTTCAGGGTTGACCTTTGACTTGCAACTTCAGGGTTTTACCATTCTTTAGGAAGCGGCTTTATTGACTACAAAAGAATGAATTGTCATACATCATACCGTCAATCATGCGGCTGCTCGGCAGCCCGTGTGTCATGTTACACTGATCGATCCAGCCTTGAGCCGACTGGGCCACTGCATTGCTCCAACTCTGCAAACCACACAACAGGTCTTCCATTCAGCACGTGACACTAAGATGCATGCTCAAAATGCAGATGTGTATTAGGAGTGCGACTGACCATTTTCAGCATGTTACTGGCACGAGGGGACACAGCCCTCCGGAAGACGTTGTGCACATTCACGATCTCCTGCTGGACAGACGTCAGATTTGTGCAGACACCTGTAACCAGAGCAACACAAGTCTGAAGTTTCCAGATGATGCATATTAAACAGTTATAGTAGGCATTATTGTAATAGATGCTTACCTGGCTGGAAAGCCCACCACAGAAACGAGACATGCGTTAGAAAGAGATTGTTAAATTGCGTCACATAACTGTAATCATCATATTGACCATAATGCTCAAGTGTATTTTGTTCATATAGCAATCTAGCTGTTTCTCATTCATCTGCTCCAAATCATCCATTTCTAAGTAGTTTTGTGATGAAATTTGAATGTAGGTGCATTTTATATTTGACTACACAACTCATTTCAAGCATCCAAGTAGAAGCCTTCAGACTGAAACATTTTATGATCATTAGAAACAGTGTTCACTGGTGATGTCATTGCACTCAATCACTTGATCAGTTACAAAGGTTTAAACTCACCAAGCTGCAGGCAGCGCCCATATGGAGCAATCCCAAGATACAAACTGACACTGCAAACATTTTGCTTCCCTCTGTCTAGCAGACTGTGGAAGCAGTATTTAATTTAATAATCACATTTATTTATTTATATAGACTTTGCTTAACATTGCACAGCTAACCAGAAAACTCACCAACAGCAGGTTACAGTGCTAGCACTAGATAAAGACACAGAACAAACCATAAGGGCTTAAATACACAAGGACTAATGACTAGACAAGACACACCTGTGAACAATGAGCAAACAATGAACCAATGACAGAACATGACACAAGATCACATGAGGGCATGGGAAAACCAGGAAACATGAACAAGACCGAAAACATGGCTGAAATAAACTTGAAAATAAAAGACATGGACAAAACCATTACAAATATATAACTGAGTTACTCTAATTTGATCTTTTGAAATGTATTTGTATGCTCTATAAAAGTCATGATGCTTATAAAAGTCCAGGCATCTAAAACTGAGAGATACGTTTATGATAGCCATCTAACACCTGCAGAAATGTGTCTGAAAACTCTGTGTGCAAATGGATGGACTAGACACATTATCGGATGGGTTTGCTCTTTTTATTTTGCCAGCAGCCCAAAGCCTGTATGTTATTAAACCACACGCCTTCTCACTTTGTGAGTTTCATGCACGTGTAAAGTAGTCAACAATAGCTTTTAAGCAGGTGAAAGTTGCACGCGCTCGAGGAACACAGCAGACACGGATGGATGTGCTCATATACAGTCTCAGAGTATTTAACCAGCATCATCAGGTGACAGAGGAACAAAAGAGTCTCCTAACAACAGGAAGTATGAAACTGTGTGTGTGTGTATGCGTGTTCATATATAGCATGCAGCAGAGTCACCTGCTGGACACTCATGGTATTACAAACATGTTCTGATATCAGGAAACATGATGTATTTTGTGCATTGTAATAAACAATGTATGCATGTATTTAATTTTCTTGCATGCATCTGTATTTATATACCATATGGACTATTATAATATGAATTTAACATCTCTATTATATCGAGATGTTAAATGCATATTTGTTAGCATCAATTCATGCATATTAAAATGTGCATTTATTATTATTATTACTAATAATGATACTTATATTATTATTAATGATAATAATTACAAAGTGGTAGCCCATGTAAAATCACAGAGCGGGGTCAGCGCATGCTGAGGGTCAACTTTCTGCAGAGTCAATAGCTCCAGACCTCCAAACTTCTGTGGCCTTCAGATGAGCTCAGGAACAGTGCGTAGAGAGCTTCATGGAATGGGTTTCCATGGCCGAGCAGCTCATCCAAGCCTTACATCACCAAGTGCAATGCAAAGCGTGGGATGCAGTGGTGTAAAGCACGCCGCCACTGGACTCTAGAGCAGTGGAGACGTGTTCTCTGGAGTGACCAATCACGCTTCTCTGTCTGACAATCCCATGGACGAGTCTGGGTTTGGCGGTTGCCAGGAGAACGGGACTTGCCTGACTGCATTGTCAAGTGTAAAGTTGGTGGAGGGGGGATTATGGTGTGGGGTTGTTTTTCAGGGGTTGGGTTTGGCCCCTTAGTTCCAGTGAAAGGAACTCTTAATGCTTCAGCATACCAAGACATTTTGGAAAATGTCATGCTCCCAACTTTGTGGGAACAGTTTGGGGACGGCCCCTTCCTGTCCCAACATGACTGCGCTCCAGTGCACAAAGCATTGGTCCATAAAGACATGAATGAGCAAGTTTGGTGTGGAGGAACTTGACTGGCCTGAACAGAGTCCTGACCTCATCCCGATAGAACACCTTTGGGATGAATTAGAGCGGAGACTGCGAGCCAGGCCTTCTCGTCCAACATCAGTGTCTGACCTCACTAATGCACTTCTAGAAGAATGGTCAAAAATTCCCATAAACACACTCCTAAACCTTGTGGAAAGCCTTCCCAGAAGAGTTGAAGCTGTTAGAGCTGCAAAGGGTGGGCCGACTCCATATTAAATCCTACGGATTAAGAATGGGATGTCATAAACTTTTGGCAATATAGTATATATAAAACATTATTTTACAGAATTTATAATAAAGTATATGAAAAATATAGTCTTTATTATAAATTCTGTGAAAAATAAAACTGTATAAAAGGTAAATTATGTCAATTAGTAAATACTATTGACCACTGGAACGCCCTTTAACTGCAGTGAAATCACGATCCACACATACATGTATCTGTGAACCCTAATAACTTTTGAACAAATGATTTTAATAAAGTGACATGATTATATAAAAAGGTGCAGTGTTGCAAACATCACATGAACGTTTCAGCAAGTGCACGAATCTACAGTGTGCGTTTGACAGCAGTCATGTATCCTGTTTTCAGTCTTAAGTTGTGCTATTGTTTTCAGTATCTGGCTTTACAAGGCTTATAAAACACAAATGACTTTACTGATGTGTGATAGAATAAGCTTTACTGAAAATAAAAAAGGCTGAGGTAATAATGCAAAACAATGCAGACTGGCCCATTTCATCATGCTATGAAAGTACAGTACCATTGATTTTTTTAATTGTCATCATATTTGAGGTATTCCACATAGGCAGAATAGAAATAGAAAGTTAGAATATACATGTTTCACATTATAGGAAAGAGATGCTACAACTATCAAAAGTATGGTCTAAAATACAGCCATAGAAAATTTCATTTCCTCGCAATAGGGATGATTTTGTCTTCACACAGGCAACTGGCTGGACAGCTCTGGCTCACGATGGCATTCTCACAGGTGGCCAGTTCCTTCAAGGCATCACAGTTGCTGTACTTGTTGACGTATGGACAGGGGTTAGCTAGAAGAGAGAAGAGAGTCAGTCCGACAGTAAGAACATTCTGCAATGCAAACGGTCATCATTCAGGATCATTTTGCAAGCAAATACTGAAATGTAGGCCTTCTCACTGCACAGATCGTCTTGGCAGTCAGCTGGGCAGGATGCACATGGAGCACCTGACGAGTACGGAGGGACTCCTCTGAAATTCCCTCTGAAATACAGGAGAGAAGCATGTTGAATTGTTGCTGTTTGAGCATGAAAAAGCTCTTCTCTATATCAGTGTCAGGGTTTCTGAACTCCTGAAACGCCTCCATTGTAGTCTTGAGTTTCTTCCGGGAATGAACACATCACAATATTCCTCATTTAAATAATTCATACCCAGAATAAAGGGGCGGGGCCTAGTTGAGTAAGCAGTAAGGGGAGGGGCATTTCCCAAACACACTGGAAGCACTTGACCAATCACAACACACTGCTGCAGCCGACCAATCAGAGCACAGTGTGCTTTTCAAAAGTTGTTGGTCTTTCATGTGAAGACTTGTGTTTGCATAAAGATGCATTTAAAGGTAAAAGGCACAATATGTAAGATTTTTGGATTAAATTATCCAAATCCACTAGAACATTGTTATATACACTCATCTAAAGGATTATTAGGAACACCATACTAATACTGTGTTTGACCCCCTTTCGCCTTCAGAACTGCCTTAATTCTACGTGGCATTGATTCAACAAGGTGCTGAAAGCATTCTTTAGAAATGTTGGCCCATATTGATAGGATAGCATCTTGCAGTTGATGGAGATTTGTGGGATGCACATCCAGGGCACGAAGCTCCCGTTCCACCACATCCCAAAGATGCTCTATTGGGTTGAGATCTGGTGACTGTGGGGGCCATTTTAGTACAGTGAACTCATTGTCATGTTCAAGTAACCAATTTGAAATGATTCAAGCTTTGTGACATGGTGCATTATCCTGCTGGAAGTAGCCATCAGAGAATAGGTACATGGTGGTCATAAAGGGATGGACATGGTCAGAAACAATGCTCAGGTAGGCCGTGGCATTTAAACGATGCCCAGTTGGCACTAAGGGGCCTAAAGTGTGCCAAGAAAACATCCCCCACACCATTACACCACCACCACCAGCCTGCACAGTGGTAACAAGGCATGATGGATCCATGTTCTCATTCTGTTTACGCCAAATTCTGACTCTACCATCTGAATGTCTCAACAGAAATCGAGACTCATCAGACCTGGCAACATTTTTCCAGTCTTCAACTGTCCAATTTTGGTGAGCTCGTGCAAATTGTAGTCTCTTTTTCCTATTTGTAGTGGAGATGAGTGGTACCCGGTGGGGTCTTCTGCTGTTGTAGCCCATCCGCCTCAAGGTTGTGCGTGTTGTGGCTTTACAGATGCTTTGCTGCATACCTCGGTTGTAACGAGTGGTTATTTCAGTCAAAGTTGCTCTTCTATCAGCTTGAATCAGTCGGCCCATTCTCCTCTGACCTCTAGCATCAACAAGGCATTTTCGACCCACAGGACTGCCGCATACTGGATGTTTTTCCCTTTTCACACCATTCTTTGTAAACCCTAGAAATGGTTGTGCGTGAAAATCCCAGTTAACTGAGCAGATTGTGAAATACTCAGACCGGCCCGTCTGGCACCAACAACCATGCCACGCTCAAAATTGCTTAAATCACCTTTCTTTCCCATTCTGACATTCAGTTTGGAGTTCAGGAGATTGTCTTGACCAGGACCACACCCCTAAATGCATTGAAGCAACTGCCATGTGATTGGTTGATTAGATAATTGCATTAATGAGAAATTGAACAGGTGTTCCTAATAATCCTTTAGGTGAGTGTATTTTGTTGACTTGTGTACTCACATTATCCCAAAGGTTTCCAAGAATGTTTAAATCCAGAGAAATCAGCAATTTTAACCAGGACACGGACCGTGCGTCACCTATCAATGACATCATACCCGCGTTACCCTCGATTTCCATGGAAACACCAAAGCTGCTTTAATATATGTGTTTTATTAGACACTGTTCAGATCATTCATGGACAAAAACGTCTCGGTTACGTATGTAACCTTAGTTCCCTGAATAGGGAACGAGACGCTGTGTCAACACTTTGGGAACGCCTCTGCGTGATAACGTCTTGAAGCACGTATGTAATCAGTCCAATGGAGTGGCGGAACTTCATAGGCGGGTGACGTCATCCCAGGAAATTATTAAGCACACCTGCACCAAACACATTCAGCTTCTGAATAGGCTGAAATGAAGCAATCGAGGGCATGCAGGGAGTATTGCAGGGTGACGCAGCGTCTCGTTCCCTATTCAGGGAACTAAGGTTACATACGTAACCAAGACGTTCCCTTTCAAGGGAACTCACGCTGCATCACTGCTTTGGGAACGAGAATACCCACGTCCCCATAGGAGCCAGATGCCGACACAGAGCTCCTAACACTGGGCCTTGGGCCAAAAACCAAGGCTCCTTCCACATCGCCAAGGCATGAAGGCATCGCTGTGTGACCTTGATGGTGCGAAAAGGATTCCCCCTCAGGGAAAACCCCTTGGTCTTGAGCCACCACTGTAATGGTCTCATGTACAACAGGCCACGAGGTATAACGTTGGACACTGCAGCCGTCAAACCTAACAGCCTCTGAAACTGGTTGACAGTGAGTGACTGGTCTAGCTTCACCCCTTTCACTGCTGAGAGAATCGACCCTATACGTGGTTCTGATAGACGAGCCTGCATAGTGATCGAATTCCAACTCACACACAGATACGTAGTTCTTTGTGCTGGAGAAAGAACGCTCTTTTTCAAGTTTAGTCTCAGTCCCATCTCGATGTTGAACCGCCATCTGAGCTGACTGCACTAGAATCAGCCAAGAATCATCAATCGTCTATATAATTGAGCATGCGCATGGGAACCAAAGCTGTGTCTACACATTTTGTGAAAGTGTGGAGTGACAGTGTCAGACCGAAGGGAAGGACCTGATATTGGTACGCTTCTCCCCCTGAAAGCAAACCTCAGGAACTTTCTGTGCTGTGGAAGGATGGGCATGTTTGGGAAATATGAAATATGGGATGGGCATATTTCAGTGGAAATATGCATCTTTCAGATCTATCGTGACAAACCAGTCCTCGGACCTGATCTGTGACACGATTTGTTTAAGTGTAAGCATCTTGTAATGTGCAGATCTAAAATAGGACGCAACCCCCCATCCTTCTTTGGCACGATGAAGTACCAGCTGTAAAACCCTAGCACCCTGCTGGGAGGAGGGACCCTCTCTATAGCTTCATTTTGCAGCTTTTTATAGTCTGCAGGACCAACTGAGATATATTTGGAAGATTCTCCCACTCTACCAGAAAATGGGAACCAGCCTCTCAAGACTGGCCTCTGATATACTCTGCGCAGCAAGCGCAGCGCCCTGAAATGACGAACCGGCAGGGAACAACTGGCTCGACTGCTCTATGGCCCTCCTTGGAGGGCGCAAGCCATCCTCGGATGACTCGTGAGGTCACCGAAGGGAGGCGGGCACTGTATGCACTGTATGAATAAATGTAACCATAAATGCCTCTCCGTGGCCACAAGGGCTGCCATTGAACGGCCGACTGATCTGGCCGTCTCCTTGGTGGCACGGAAAGCTAAATCGGCTGAGGATCGGAGCTCTCGAACAACATCAGCTCCGATCTGATCACGTTTCCCCCAGGTCCTTCGGCAGGTCAGCCTGGCAGGCTTGCACAATAGCCATGGTATAAAGACAAGCCGCAGCCTGACCTGCTGCCGAATACGCTTTGCCCACCAGTGCAGAAGTGGCTCTTAGTGGCTTGGTGGGCAGTGTCGGAGCTTTAATGGACGATGCTGACTCGGGAGAGAGATGTCTAGCAAGCGTCTCTTCCACCCTCGGCATTGGACCATAACCATACTTTTTCAATCCCAATATATTACTGTAGGTGGAAGTTTGGGGACTGAAAATTGTGGAGGACACCGGGTGGAGGTCGGTGAAAGAACGGTAAGCCCCGATGTGGAGGCTGAGCAATTAAACGCTTGTCTAATCTGCTTTTTACAGACGAGCACTCCTGACTTTCTTGTGGCCAGTCCAGACTGAGTCTGGCCACTGCTCTGCTCAACACCTCCACTAGCTCCTCACTGGCAGGGGAACGAAGTGGCGAATCTTCAGTTCCACCTGTCTCGATACTGGCCATATCCATTTCCTCGGAAATGGATAATTGCAGTACCGCTGCCTCCCCCGGGGTGGAAGAAACCACATCACGGGCTTCCAAACCCTGGATGGAGGCAGTAGATCTAGCAGGTGAAGGCAGAGATAAGGCAGAGCCCGTCTCTAACCCCGGGCAGCGGGACCTGAGCCGTGGGGAACGCGAGCCGAAGCACCCTCCTTAAAGAGCGCTCGACGGGAGCGCAGCGTTCTCATCGGCAAACGCTCACAGTGCTCCCTCGAGAGCTGACCGAGCGTGCTGCGCTCCCATGCAAACAACACACATAGGGTGTGTGTCCCCACCCGTGATGTAGCGTGGGCAGGGATGAACACACTTTTTAAACTGTTGTTTGCTCACCATTTGTGCCACTATTGTCAGTATAAGTGTAAAAAATTTTTGTGTGTGTGGTGAAAAATCTTGTTTTAGTATTCTTTCAACTAAAGACAAGACAAAAACACCAAGCTGACAGACAATATACATAGAGCGCTTCGATGAAGGACAAAAGCTGAATGTGTTTGGTGCAGGTGTGCTTTATAATTTCCTGGGATGACGTCACCTGCCTATGTTGTTCCGCCACTCCATTGGACTGATTACATACATGCTTCAAGACGGTATCATGCAGAGGCATTCCCAAAGCGGTGACGCAAAGCGAGTTCCCTTGAAAGGGAACTAATCATTATTCTACAGCTCAACACCGTTAGTGGATCTGCTCACTGCAGTGTGAACACGTAGATTATAAAGTAACTTTAACACACTCAAATGTGTGTAATATGACAACACAGCACTGCGTTTCCCCACACACACGAGCGGAAGAAGCAGAAGTGCTCGTCTGCGGCAGAAAAAAAGCTTTTTTTAAAAGCTCCACGAAATCCAGCCATCATCAAGCTATGCCTTTGTTTTGAATAAGTGACCTCTAGCGCCGAAAAATTACATATTGTGCCTTTAATGACCAAATGTATCCATATATAAACGTCACAATGCTGTTGGAGATTAAATGCAATGTGGATAAAATGTAATAAATATCTTTTCGTCAGGTTAGATACTGATTATCACTCAATCCCCTTTATCTAAACCTCTCTGCTCTGTCTCGCACATCCGCCATGTTTGTAGTTTTTTAAAGTTTTATTAGTTTTTGTCTCTTTCTAATTGAATCTTTGTCCAACGGGTAATGCATTGAGAGCAATATTATCTGTTAGAGTGTGCATGGATCTACACTTCTGATTCTAACCAGAAAAATAGACCCTTCTTGGAACACAAATTTTTAACATACTATGATTTGGGACGCACTAATTCTAATATCTATTTAATATACTATTTAGGATGTATAGTATGCAAGTTGGGGATGCAGCAAGTGTGTTGAAACTGCCGGCTATGGTAAGGGGCGGGACATTTCCCAAACACGCTGGAAGGGCTTGACCAATCACAACACACAGCACCAGCCAACCAATCAGAGCACAGTGTGCTTTTCAGAAGGAGGGGCTTCATAGAGACAGGAACTAAACAGAGCATTACTGACAGACTGGGAAGAGAGGAGCCGCAACAATGGAGAATATGGGGAAAAATAATCATTCAAACATGAAAACTGTTCTACATCCAAAAAACAAGACTTTGTATAAAAAGGCATAATAGGTCCTCTTTAAAACAGTGAAATCAACAGCTCAGTATTGAGAGAAAGACGTACGCGCGGTAGTATTGACATCCGTAGAAGTAGAAGTTTCCGCACTGAGTCACGGCGCAGCCGACCTCATATGAGCTGTACCACACCACCTAGCAAAAAAAATAAAATAAATAAAAACACCTACAAGATCACACGAGGACAAGCTCTACTGTAGTTTGAGACACCCCATCTTTACATTTGGCTCACTAATAACATTATAAATATATACACTGCCATTCTGTTTGGCTCTTGTGAACGTGCACTTAATATTACTGAGTGTGCACTAGTGTACAAATGCACAAAGCATACTTAAAGAGTACACTTTCATGACTGTTTTTAAAATGTGCGCTTTGTAATAATGTCAACATTTGAAATGGTATGTTTTAAAGGGGTGGTTGATTATGATTTGACTTACCTTTAGTGTGTGTAATGTTGCTGTTTGAGCATAAACATCTGCAAAGTTATGATGCTCAGTTCAAAGCAAAGGGAGATATTTTCTTTTACAGAAATCTCTTTTTAAGGACTACAACAAATGGCTGGTAGGAACTACAATTAGCTTTTTCACGGGTTAGTGACATCACTAATCTTAATTTACATAAACTCTGCCCCCAGGAACATGTTGAGAGAGGAAGAGTTGTAGTTGAGCACATTTGGGAGTCGCTCAAGCTGTCATCCGTCTTTCATATTTATTGATACAGTACGAACACAAATGCAATAGCTTGTCATAAAGCAAGATGACAACATAAGTTATAACCGTAATTAAACTAAACTATCCCCATTCTCTTCATCAGCAGATATTCTCTGGCTCATCTTACAACAGTTCCCACACCAGCAGTTTATAGATCATCATGACAGAATATGCTAATCAATGACTGAAGATCATTAACTCATCAACTATCCATTCAGAAACGTCCTGTCTCATTCTACATGTTGTCACTTCTTGAGTCTCTCCATCATTGTCCGACTCCGGTTTGAACACAAAAGGCTGAACAGTTTCTGATATTTTCAGTGTGTGTCTACGTGAGGTGATCGGAGCTGCTAACACCAGCTCATTTGCATTTAAAGGGACATAAAAATGGCACGTTTTTGCTCACCCTCAAAAAGTGACAATTTGAACATGCTATAAACAATGATCTGTGGGGTATTTTGAGCCAAAACTTCACATACACAGACTTATTTTTACATCTTGTAAAAAAGGGCATTGGACCCCATTTAATGTGGAGTTAGAAGTATATTAAAGTACATTACAGAAGTTTAATAGAAATGACATTAAAGTTTACCATAAAGGCAGTACACTAAGTGGGTTAAAAAAACCTCAAGTTTAATTGCATTTAATATAATGTTTAAATTATAACATTTTCTGTTAATTGTAAATAACACGCAATTATGGGTCTATTCCGTTCAGTTTGCACTTATTATTTTGGTAAAAAAGTACTCTTATTTTAAAAGTATGCTAAATCTGTACTTCTTTTTCACAAGAAATTACAGGTTTCACCCTTAAATATCTTCTTTTTGTATCAAATCACAGCTTATAACGCAACGCAAACTAAAGGCTATTGGCTCTTTACTAAAAGACTAAAATGAATCCTTGTTGCCAATGGAAATTCAAGAATGCAGAAAAGAAATGCATGTCATAGGCTACCACTGAATAATCACCTGTGTGTAATGTCCAGTCGTCTGACCGTTGATGGATCCGGTGGGATATTGATAATTATTGACTTCGCTATGCCAGGCATTTACCACGTCAGTCCATGAATAAAGTGCAGACGACTTAAAGAGATTCTCACCCATTTCATATCCTATCCATCAGAGAGAAAACATTCAGTGAAAGAGCGTCGCATCTGGTGGACTGCAGGTGGGATGAAGTTATGATTTTAAGTGACATTTACTGTACAGCAGTGCATTTGTCCATTGAGATGTAGTTCATACACTGCATGTGACGGTCTTTCTTCCTGCACACTTCATCTGCATGTGTTAGTCAGCACGTCAACACACACTTGCACAATCCTCCTGTATAAATATTAGATCTATAGGCATGTGTGTTGGATGAAAGACATTGTCTGTTTTCTCACGTCTACACTGCTTTGGTTGCATATACAGTGACCTCAAAAACGTATTTGGACAGTTAAGCTGGGGAAAAAAAATGCATGAATGTCAATTCATTTCCTCGCAATAGGGATGATTTTGTCTGCAATAATAAAATAATAAAGCAAGTTGCATTTATTTAAAGGAAGAGACTTTCCATGTAAAATGGTTAACAAAAAGTATAAGTGATAAAACAATAAATTAGTGGAACATGTGCATGTTTGATTTGATGAACTACTGCGTAAAAATCACCAAAACCAGCAGATGATTAAAATGCATTTAAATTAGTTTGAAGGTTTATCAATGCAATAATGCATAAACTTTATGTCTGATTTAATTCTCCAAATCTGTTTTGGGGGTCGATGTACTATAATTTTTAAACAGTATCGAAAACAGGTTTGCTTTTTAATTTTGCCCTGTTGTGTCCCAGTTTTGCACCAAATAGGTGATCAAGGAGGAAGACAACAAAAAACAAAAAAAGAATTAATAATGATTAAATAAATAAATAAATAAATAAATAAATAAATAGGTAGATTAAACTTATAGATATTTATATTGAATATCTAATACTAATAATCACATGTAAAACCCAAAATTAAAGAGCATAGAATAGAAACAATACCTTTTTACATACAAACCCGACTCCAAAAAAGTTGGGACACTGTACAAATTGTGAATAAAAAAGGACTGCAATAATTTACAAATCTCATAAACTTATATTTTATTCACAATAGAATATAGATAACATATCAAATGTTGAAAGTGAGACATTTTGAAATGTCATGCCAAATATTGGCTCATTTTGGATTTCATGAGAGCTACACATTCCAAAAAAGTTGGGACAGGGAGCAATAAGAGTCCGGAAAAGTTAAATGTACATATAAGGAACAGCTGGAGGACCAATCTGCAACTTATTAGGTCAATTGGCAACATGATTGGGTATAAAAAGAGCCTCTCAGAGTGGCAGTGTCTCTCAGAAGTCAAGATGGGCAGAGGATCACCAATTCCCCCAATGCTGCGGCCAAACATACTGGAGCAATATCAGAAAGGAGTTTCTCAGAGAAACACTGCAAAGAGTTTGAAGTTCTCATCATCTACAGTGCATAATATCATCCAAAGATTCAGAGAATCTGGAACAATCTCTGTGCGTAAGGGTCAAGGCCGAAAACCATACTGGATGCCCGTGATCTCCGGCCCTTAGACAGCACTGCATCACATACAGGAATGCTACTGTAATGGAAATCACAACATGGGCTCAGGAATACTTCCAGAAAACATTGTCGGTGAACACAATCCACCGTGCCATTCGCACAGCTGCCGGCTAAAACTCTATAGGTCAAAAAGAAGCCCTATCTAAACATGATCCAGAAGCGCAGGCGTTTTCTCTGGCCAAGGCTCATTTAAAATGGACTGTGGCAAAGTGGAAAACTGTTCTGTGGTCAGACCAATCAAAATTTGAAGTTCTTTTTGGAAAACTGGGACACCATGTCATCCGGACTAAAGAGGACAAGGACAACCCAAGTTGTTGTCAGCGCTCAGTTCAGAAGCCTGCATCTCTGATGGGATGGGGTTCATGAGTGCGTGTGGCATGGGCAGCTTACACATCTGGAAAGGCACCATCAATGCTGAAAGGGATATCCAAGTTCTAGAACAACATATGCTTCCATCCAGACGTCGTCTCTTTCAGGGAAGACCTTGCATTTTCCAACATGACAATGCCAGACCACATACTGCATCAATTACAACATCATGGCTGTGTAGAAGAAGGATCCGGGGACTGAAATGGCCAGCCTGCAGTCCAGATCTTTCACCCATAGAAAACATTTGAGCATCATAAAGAGGAAGATGCCACAAAGAAGACCTAAGACAGTTGAGCAACTAGAAGCCTGTATTAGACAAGAATGGGACAACATTCCTATTCCTAAACTTGAGCAACTTGTCTCCTCAGTCCCCAGACGTTCTCCAGCTGTTCCTTATATGTACATTTAACTTTTCCGGACTCTTGTTGCTCCCTGTCCCAACTTTTTTGGAATGTGTAGCTCTCATGAAATCCAAAATGAGCCAATATTTGGCATGACATTTCAAAATGTCTCACTTTCAACATCTGATATGTTATCTATATTCTATTGTGAATAAAATATAAGTTTATGAGATTTGTAAATTATTGCATTCCTTTTTTATTCACAATTTGTACAGTGTCCCAACTTTTTTGAATCGGGTTTGTATATATACATATTACATATTTTTACATGTATATACATACACACACACTTATACATATATATTAATAGTTTGTATAATAATAGAACTCACAAATCCTATATAATAATAATAATAATAACAAGAATGATAATACTATTGTTTCTACTACCATTGTCATTACCATTAATAATAATAATAGAGATGATAATGATAAGATAAAGTATTCTTAATATATAACATTAATAATGATTGCATAACGGTTTACTTAATTGTTTTCTAGTGATAAAGTGAATATTACGAGCTGTTTAATTCATACACTTTAATTCAAACAGAATAAATTAATTCAAACGAAATCCATAAATGACCGTATGATGGAACAGCGCCTGATGGAACCTTTGAGGTTCCGAACAGAACCTTTTCTTCCAAGAGTGCACTTAAAGTGATAGTTCACCATAATAACACAACAGGAAATACAACATATAGAAACCCCAAAAAAGTATCCACGTGTTTTCTTCACTGAGTTGAATATCCCTGGACCGGAGATCCGTTTAGTCAGTTCTTATTGCGAGGAACACAATGGATATATTTTGTATTTTGTGTGGTGTTTTTGTTCATCTTGATTTCTCACAGCTTGTGTGTTTTTCTGGGCGAGTCGGAGTAAACTGCGGCACTGATAGAGTCTTATTCACATGCAGTCGAGCACAGAAGAACAACAGCCGATTAATACATCACATTTCAGTTTGTTTTTCACCAAACACCATCATATAACCACAGAACACGTGGAATACACGGCACGTTTCACATGGGGTCATTCTGTGATACTTTTGTGCCTTTTTTTTTAAAAAGCTTGATGCTGGTTTCTATTATTCACTGCCATTAGATGCACGAGCACGAGCGGGATGTTTGTTAAAAATTCTACTTTTGTGGTCGGAAAAAGAAAGAATGGCGTACAGTATTACAACAACACCAGGGCGAGTAAACCTATAATGAATATTTTTATCAGTATTTTTAAATAATAAAAATTTAATTTATTTAATTTGATATGTATGTAAAAATATTAAACAAATTATATATACATATATATAACAAAATATTAAGAAATTATATATATATATATATATATATATATATATATATATATATATATATATATATATTATAAATTTTAAATATTATTAAAATATTTTTTATATACATTTTTTTTTTTACCAATTGTGTATATATATATATATATATATATATATATATATATATATATATAAATAATTATATTAAAAAATACAAAATTAATTAAATATATAGATAAATATATAATTTGTAAAAAATAATTACATATATAATTTGAGAAAAATATGAAAACATTATTTTAAATATTATTGAAGTATTTTACAGTATAAACCTATGACGACATGATTTTAGGGTGAACCATCCCTTTAAATACTTCAGGGTTCGCCTTTGACTTGCAACTATTATTTCCTAATGAAGTTGTTTTATTAACTGCAAAAGAATGAATTGTCATACATCATACCGTCAATCATGCGGCTGCTTGGCGGCCCGTGTGTCATGTTACACTGATTGATCCAGCCTTGAGCCGACTGGGCCACTGCATTGCTCCAACTCTGCAAACCACACAACGGGTCTTCCATTCAGCACGTGACACTAAGATGCATGCTCAATGCAGATGTGTATTAGGAATGCGACTGACCATTTTCAGCATGTTACTGGCACGAGGGGACACGGCCCTCCGGAAGACGTTGTGCACGTTCACGATCTCCTGCTGGACAGACGCCAGATTTGTGCAGACACCTGTAACCAGAGCAACACAAGTCTGAAGTTTCCAGATGATGCATATTAAACAGTCAGTTATAGTAGGCATTATTGTAATAGATGCTTACCTGGCTGGAAAGCCCAGCACAGAAAGGAGACATGCGTTAGAAAGGAGACTTGTTAGATTGTGTCACAATTCAAATATATACATTGTCCATAATGCGCAATCTAGCCATTTCTCATTCACTATCTGCTCCAAAGCATCCATTTCTAAGTAGCTGTGATGCAACATGATTATAGGTGCATTTTAAATTTGACTACACAACTCATTTCAAGCAGAAGCCTTGAGACGGAAACATTTTATGATCGTTAGAAACAGTTTTCACTGGTGATGTAACTTACTCATTGCACTCAATCACTTGATCAGTTACAAATATCACGAGCAAAAAACATTAAACTCACCAAGCTGCAGGCAGCGCCCATATGGAGCAATCCCAAGATACAAACTGACACTGCAAACATTTTGCGTCCTCCATCTAGCAGACTGTGGAAGCAGTATTTATTTTAATAATAAGTATATATATATATATATATATATATATATATATATATATATATATATATATATATATATATATATATATATATATATATATATATATATATTTTTATTTATATAATTTAAATAATTTTTTTAAATAATTTTATTATTTCAATATTTTTACATAATACACATATACATATAAATTTGAGAAAAATATAATTTAAATATATTACTTAAATAATTTACATATATATATATATATATATATATATATATATATATATATATATATATATATATATATTACATATATATTACAAATTATATATATATATATATATATATATATATATATATATATATATATATATATATATATATATATATATATATATAAATTATTTAAGATATTATTTAAATATTTTTAAACTATAATTGAAGTAAAAATGATTTTGTGGCTCTTTTTAGCAAAGAAATCTGCATTATTAAGTGTGCTCCTCACCTGCCCATATGAGTCGAGGCGTCTGAGATGTTGCGGTCACTTTTTGTCCTTTTATACTCCCAGCATCTTAATGAGCTCGAAAACATGTTCCCATGTCACCAGTGACATGTGACACCACTTGAGCAATACGTTCACAAAACAATACAGAACCTCCGAGGTTAATAGTAGAAGCAAACATGCGAGTGTAAACACGAGGGTGTAGGTTTAGTTTAAAGAACACCATGAATTACCTCGCAGAAGAATGAGGCAAGATGTCTAAAGAACCTGCAAACAAAGCAACAATGATAAATTGAATGGACAACGTGGCAATGGACCAGACTGTACAGTCAAAGAATAAACATTATACTTTCTATTATGAGGAACTATTAGTCAGAATAAAATAGAAACTGTAGACTTTACTTTCTTTCAATCACCAACATGCAATCGGACTATTAGAGCGTGACGTGTGCTATTGTGAGCTGAACTTCATCACGCAAACAAGCCGTTTTTGACACTATTTCAGTCCGGCTAAATAACACAAACAGAAACATTAGAGTTACAATGCACTGGGATGTAATCTGACCTTCTATTGCATAGAATTGACTCTTTTACATCATTGTAAGATCTTTAGATTTGAATTTAACTATTCATTCCCTTGCCTTAATAGAGCCACAGGATCATTTCATGTATTTAAAGTCTTTTCTCTGATGGCGTGACGGGTTTATACGAAGTTAGCGAGTATAATGCCTCTCACGAGAACAATTCCTGAATGATAAATGACTTTTACAGCAGGCTGAGCAAACCTGCCATCAAGACCTGTGTTCATGCCTCACATTCAGAAGTCAGGCACAGGCAAATCATTTACAATGAGCCATATATAATTGTGAAATGCCTTTGTAATATGTTATATTATATGCACTTAAGATACCTGGGATATTATTATATATGTTATATATGAGGAAGGCGTGTCTCAGAATGACTCTGCATCCATAGCATGTGTTGTTGATATACGCATATCCTCTATCTATCTATCTATCTATCTATCTATCTATCTATCTATCTATCTATCTATCTATCTATCTATCTATCTCTATCTATCTATCTAGCTATCTAGCTATCCATCAATCTATCGTCTGTCTATCTATCTTTCCATCCATCATCCATCCATCATCTGTCTATCTATCTATCAAGCCATCCATCCATCCATCCATCTATCGCCTGTCCATCCATTGTCTTTCCATCTATCTATCTATCTATCTATCTATCTATCTATCTATCTATCTATCTATCTATCTATCTATCTATCTATCTATCTATCTATCTATCTATCTATCGTCTGTCGATCTATCTTTCCATCCATCCATCCATCCATCCATCCATCATCTGTCTATCTATCTATCTATCTATCTATCTATCTATCTATCTATCTATCTATCTATCTATCTATCTATCTATCTATCTATCTATCTATCTATCTATCGTCTGTCTATCTATCTTTCCATCCATCATCCTGTCTTTCCATCCATCCATCCATCATCTGTCTTTCCATCCATCTATCCGTCCGTCTTTCCATTCATCCATCATCTGTCTTTCCATCCATCTATCCGTCCGTCTTTCCATCCATCCATCCATCATCTGTCTTTCCATCCATCCATCCATCCATCCATCATCTGTCTTTCCATCCATCCATCCATCCATCCATCCATCCATCCATCATCTGTCTTTCCATCCATCCATCCATCCATCCATCCATCCATCCATCCATCCATCCATCCATCCATCCATCCATCCATCCATCCATCCATCCATCCATCCATCCATCTATCTATTGCTGTGGATTTTAACATTCACATAGATAATGCTGAATCCAGTACAACAAAAGATCTCATGGCTGTTCTTAACACTTTTGATTTGACACAGCATGTACATGGACCCACACACAATCGTGGACACACTCTAGATTTACTGATCAGTAAGGGTCTAAACATTTCATTGATTGTTATTAAGGATGTGGCACTGTCTGATCATTTCTGTATTTTCTTTAATATATTGATCTCTCCTGCCACTGAAGCTAGATCTGTCCCTGTCAAAAAGAGATGCTTAAATGAGAACACTCATGTGCTGTTTATGAAGGCTATATCTCTAACACCAAGCATATCTGCAGACTTTGTTGATTCTCTCCTTGACTCTTTTAACTCAAAAGTTAAGAGTGTAATTGATGAAATTGCGCCTCTGAAAGTCAGGAAAACGAGTGGCAAACAAAAAACACCTTGGAGAAACTCAACAGCAGTGCAAATAATGAAAAGACAATGCAGGAAATCTGAATGCATGTGGTGGAAGACAAAGCTTGTAGTCCATTATAACATCTATAAAGACAGCCTTCATTCAATGAGGAACTAGGCAAAGCTAGACAGACCTTCTTCTCAAAAAATTATAAACAGAAACAAACAACACGCACACTCTTTTTGCTACTGTCGAGAGACTAACAACCAAGCAGATCTCCTAGAAGTGGTAAACGCCTCACTTCTCTATGGGACTTTCCCAAACTCCCTTAAAACTGCAGTAGTTAAGCCTCTTCTGAAAAAGAGAAATCTCGATAAATCCATATTGAGCAACTACAGACCAATCTCTAATCTCCCCTTCATAGGCGAGATCACTGAACAAGTTGTTTTCAGTCAGCTGAACAAATTCTTAAGCTCAAACAGATACTTTGACAATTTTCAACCTGGTTTCTGACCACATCACAGCACAGAGACAACGCTCATAAAGATTATAAATTATATTCGCTTAAATACTGATACAGTCAAAACATCACTTCTGGTACTACTCGACCTCAGTGCAGCATTCGACACTGTTGACCACAACATACTTCTTGACAGGCTGGAAAACTGGGTCGGGCTTTCTGGGATGGTCCTCAAATGGTTCAGGTCATAGTCAGAAGGGAGAGGTTATTATGTGAGTATAGGTGATCATAAGTCTGAGTGGACATCCATGAAATGCGGAGTCCCACAAGGGTCAATTCTTGCACCACTCCTATTCAAACTGTATATGCTGCCACTGAGCCAAAAACAAACCCGATTCCAAAAAAGTTGGGACACTGTACAAATTGTGAATAAAAACAGAACGCAATGATGTGGAAATTTCAAATTTCAATATTTTATTCAGAATACAACATAGATGACATATCAAATGTTTAAACTGAGCAAATGTATCATTTTAAGGGAAAAATAAGTTGATTTTAAATTTCATGGCATCAACACATCTCAAAAAAGTTGGGACAAGGCCATGTTTCCCACTGTGTGGCATCCCCTCTTCTTTTTCTAACAGTCTGCAAACGTCTGGGGACTGAGGAGACAAGCTGCTCAAGTTTAGGAATAGGAATGTTGTCCCATTCTTGTCTAATACAGGCTTCTAGTTGCTCAACTGTCTTAGGTCTTCTTTGTGGCATCTTCCTCTTTATGATGCTCAAATGTTTTCTATGGTGAAAGATCTGGACTGCAGGCTGGCCATTTCAGTCCCCGGATCCTTCTTCTACGCAGTCATGATGTTGTAATTGATGCAGTATGTGGTCTGGCATTGTCATGTTGGAAAATGCAAGGTCTTCCCTGAAAGAGACGACGTCTGGATGGAAGCATATGTTGTTCTAGAACTTGGATATCCCTTTCAGCATTGATGGTGCCTTTCCAGATGTGTAAGCTGCCCATGCCACACGCACTCATGAACCCCATCCCATCAGAGATGCAGGCTTCTGAACTGAGCGCTGACAACAACTTGGGTTGTCCTTGTCCTCTTTAGTCCGGATGACATGGCGAACTTCAAATTTTGATTGGTCTGACCACAGAACAGTTTTCCACTTTGCCACAGTCCATTTTAAATGAGCCTTGGCCCAGAGAAAACGCCTGCGCTTCTGGATCATGTTTAGATATGGCTTCTTTTTTGACCTGTAGAGTTTTTGGATGATATTATGCACTGTAGATGATGAGAACTTCAAACTCTTTGCAGTTTTTCTCTGAGAAACTCCTTTCTGATATTGCTCCAGTATGTTTGGCCGCAGCATTGGGGGAATTGGTGATCCTCTGCCCATCTTGACTTCTGAGAGACACTGCCACTCTGAGAGGCTCTTTTTATACCCAATCATGTTGCCAATTGACCTAATAAGTTGCAGATTGGTCCTCCAGCTGTTCCTTATATGCACATTTAACTTTTCCGGCCTCTTATTGCTCCCTGTCCCAACTTTTTTGGAATGTGTAGCTCTCATGAAATCCAAAATGAGCCAATATTTGGCATGACATTTCAAAATGTCTCACTTTCAACATTTGATATGTTATCTATATTCTATTGTGAATAAAATATAAGTTTATGAGATTTGTAAATTATTGCATTCCTTTTTTATTCACAATTTGTACAGTGTCCCAACTTTTTTTGAATCGGGTTTGTAATGAAAAAGAACAAAATTGCTGACTACAGCTATGCTGACGACACCCAGATCTACTTAGCACTACCACCTAATGACTTCAGCCCAATTGACTCCCTGTGCAGATGCATTGATGAAGTTAACAGCTGGATGTGCCAAAACTATCTTCAGTTAAACAAAGACAGAACTGAAATCACTACATTTGGAAACAAAGATGAAATTCTCAAGGTGAATGCAAATCTTGAGGCTAAAGGTCTAAAAACAAAACATCAAGTCAGGAATCTTGATGTGATTCTGGAGTTTCAGTTGTCATGTCAAAGCAATAACTAAAGCAGCAAACTATCATCTGAAAAATATCGCAAGAATTTGATGCTTTTGTTTCCAGGCAAGACTTAGAGAAGCTCATTCATGCTTTCATCTCCAGCAGGGTGGACTATTGTAATGAACTCCTCACAAAAAGACCATTAGACAGCTGCAGCTCATACAGAACGCTGAGCAGAACCAGAACATATGACCATATCACACCAGTCCTCAGGTCTTTACACTGGCTTCCAGTTACAGTTAGGATCGATTTTAAAGTACTATTACTTGTTTATAAATCACTCAATGAACTAGGACCTCAATACAGTGCAGATATGCTGATTAAATACAAACCCAACAGATCACTCAGATCATCAGGATCAAGTCAGTTAGAAATACCAAGGGTTCACTCAAAGCGAGGAGAGTCTGCTTTTAGCTAAATCCAGACTCAAAACACTTTAGCTGTGCATTTACTGAATGAGCTCTGTGCCACTGTATGTCCGACTGATTGCACCTTATCTTATTTATGCATCATCTTTTTATTCTTTTTATAACTTTTTTACTTTACCTTTGTTCTTATCTTTGGTTATTGTTATTGTCTGTCCATCCATCTATCTACACTGTATTGTCAAAAGTATTGGGACGCCCCTCCAAATCACTGAGTTCAGGTGTTCAATCACTTCATGGCCACAGGTGTATAAATCAAGCACTAGGCATGCAGACACTTCTACACACATTTGTGAAAGAATGGGTCGCTCTCAGGAGCTCAGTGAACTCAAGCGTGGTACCGTGATAGGTTGCCATCTGTGCAATAAGTCCATTCCTGAAATTTCCTCACTACTAAATATTCCACGCTCAACTGTTAGTGGGATTATAACAAAGTGGAAGCAATTGAGAACAACAGCAACTCAGCCAGGAAGTGGTAGGCCACGTAAAATCACAGAACGGGGTCAGCACATGCTGAGGGTCACAGTGCGCAGAAGTCACCAACTTTCTGCAGTCAATAGCTCCAGACCTCCAAACTTCTGTGGCCTTCAGATGAGCTCAAGAACAGTGTGTAGAGAGCTTCATGGAATGGGTTTCCATGGCTGAGCAGCTCATCCAAGCCTTACATCACCAAGTGCAATGCAAAGCGTGGGATGCAATGGTGTAAAGCACGCCGCCACTGGACTCTAGAGCAGTGGAGACGTGTTCTCTGGAGTGACCAATCACGCTTCTCTGTCTGACAATCCCATGGACGAGTCTGGGTTTGACAGTTGCCAGGAGAACGGGACTTGCCTCACTGCATTGTGCCAAGTGTAAAGTTTGGTGGAGGGGGGATTATGGGGTGGGGTTGTTTTTCAGGGGTTGGGCTTGGCCCTTTAGCCCCTTCATGTCCCAACATGACTGCGCTCCAGTGCACAAAGCGTCGGTCCATAAAGACATGGATGAGCGAGTTTGGTGTGGAGGAACTTGACTGGCCTGCACAGAGTCCTGACCTCATCCCGATAGAACACCTTTGGGATGAATTAGAGCGGAGACTGTGAGCCAGGCCTTCTCGTCCAACATCAGTGCCTGACCTTACAAATGTGCTTCTAGAAGAATGGTCAAAAATTCCCAGAAGAAAAAAAATTCCCAGAAGAGCTGAAGCTGTTAGAGCTGCAAAGGGTGGTCCGACTCCATATTAAACCCTACGGATTAAGAATGGGAAGTTCATGTGCATGTAAAGGCAGGCGTCCCAAAACTTTTGGCAGTACAGTGTAGGTCAGATGTATCTATTTATCATTCGTTATATCTGTCTCTCTCTCTATCCATCCATCCATCCATCCATCCATCCATCCATCCATCCATCCATCCATCCATCCATCTATCTATCTATCTATCTATCTATCTATCTATCTATCTATCTATCTATCTATCTATCTATCTATCTATCTATCTATCCCTTTGTTATGTCTGTCTATCTCTAGCTATCCATTTTTCTGTCTACCTGTCTTTCTATTGTTTGTTATATCTTTCCATCTCTCTCTCCCTTTCTATCGTTTAAAATACTCTAATCTTTGATATTTAGACAGAACTCCCACAGAAGCGTGTGCTGTGATGAAGGGCAGGAGGTGGCGCTGTGGCACCAGTCTCAGGATTTCACAGACACAAAGTTTCTTGAGCTGGTCTTGTATTAGTTTTTCTCAGTCGCTTTGCTGCATTTCTCAGATCACAACGGAAATTTAACTCATTCAACCTCCACATCATCTAGTCACTTGATTTAACATTGCCAATGTAAAAATTTTAACTAACAATTATACTATAAATCTAAAACTATAACACTAGAAAACTGGCTGTTGGTAGGTTTTGGAAGACATCTATCAGTGAAATGCCTCAAAATAGCCAAATATTGTCTGATTGATTGGCCTGGGTTCATGGCTGTTATACAGACAGACAGACATCAGAGCATCTTGTGTGTGTGTGTGTGTGTGTGTGTGTGTGTGTGTGTGTGTGTGTGTGTGTGTGTGTGTGTGTGTGTGTGTGTGTGTGTGTGTGAGGTTGTTCTGCACCAGTGAGACACAGCGCTGGTGGGGAGGAGAGCGTTTACTCGTCTTCTGCTGGACTGCACTCTTTTTGTTTCCCTCTAACAATGTAGTTAGTGAAGTGTTCAGTGTTGTGCTACAGCTCTTTATTTCACAGGGATTATGCAGTGATTAGTTCGCAGCAGTAATTACGCAGTGGGAGGTCTCATTTTCCACTGTCTCTCCTTCCTCTTCAGGATTCAATGAAACAAACGTGCTTGGTTGACATATCAAACAATCTAGTTTTTTTGTTTTGGTATTGATTTTAATTGATATAAAGTCAGGTTCAGAAGTCTGAGAGCGTTCTTTTCTAATTAGTTCCAATTGTTTCATCACTTGTGATAATTTGCTTTGATTAGTGACCTAAAAATAGTGCAGAATATTTATTCAGGTCTAACAGGTTCAGGTTTAACAAAAACTTGAAACTTTTAATGCATCTAATATTTGGTATCACAATAATAATAATAATAATAATAATAATAATAATAATGCATATACACATATATACATATATATAATTTAAAATACAAACAAAATAAGTAAATAAATTATCATTTATATAAATGAAATATTACATATATTACATATCTTGTTACATGTTATATTATAATAAATTATAAAATATTCTAATATATTCAACAATATTAAAATATATACAATAAATACTATATATACACATATTAGATGTACACACACATAAATATTTAGTATTTATAGTAAACATATGATGTTTTATATTGTCAAGTATGAAGTATTTTAATCAATAATTCAACATCCTACCTCATGATTTAGTTTGAGTAGTTTTGCTGAGATTATTCTTGACACAAGGATCTCTCGCCACAAGGATTTCCTGTTTCAGAGAGATCCGTATTCTTTCATCTGGGTTCATGTCATTAATTTGTGTCCTGGGGTCAGCGGTGTCGTCTGCTGTGCATAAAACCTCCATCAACAGCCTCTGAAACGGGAGCGTCAATCATCCCGAGTGCCTTTAAGACAATATTACCCATTAAAACACAGACTTCTGATGAAATGCTGATGTGTCATTTTCATCATAGATTCGTGATGGATGAAATTACAGTGATTATGGAGTGATTCGTATGGGCCGGTGTGATTTGGCCAGGTTGTGTGTGCACGTGTCTGTCCCCTCTCTCAAAGCCCGCTCTGAATAATGGATTCACAGCTATAGGGGGCCGCGACTGGGCTTTATGAAAAATACATTTCACAGTCGGGGATGGCAGACACAGACCCTCTCGCCCCAGAACAACCACAAACCTCCCCAGAGGAGAGAGCGTGAGCGCTCAGAGGTCGCTCTTTCATTGCTCCAGAGACCGTCCTCTTAAAACTCCTACAATAGAAACAAAAGAGAAACCTGTTTTCATACGGTCAGAGTGCAGTGATCAGAATAGCAACTGCTCTCATATTTTGATTGCATATTTTTAATCTCTGCAAATCTGATCACATTTAAGGCATTGTTGAGATTTTCTGAAACTCCACAAAGTAATTTTCCATCCCACATACTCAATCCAGAGCATCGCATTCACAAGGACCAGTGCTGTTTCGCCTTCAATGGCGAGAAAGATTTACTCATGCGTGGACTACTTTTGTTGCAAGCATCTAAACATTCTTAAATCAAGATGCATTTACTGGAGAAGCAGAATGACATAAGTTTATGCTTGAAACAAGAACAAATATCTGACAATGGGGTCAGAAAAAAAACTTGTTTTCCCTTAAAATTCTTTTTTTTTCTGACCCAACTGGTAGATATTTGTTCTTGTTTTAAGCTTAAACTCACTTCATTTTGATCAATTTCTTAATAAATTATGTAATTTTGTTTCATGCTTTCATGCATAGCGGTAACTACAGATTACTTGTAATGCATTACTTTACCTGGTACATCAAAAAGTAATCTGATTACATAATGCACGTTACTTGTGATGCATTACTTTACTCATTGCATCGAAAAGTAATCTGATTACATAATGCATGTTACTTGTGATGCATTACTTTACTACTTACATCAAAAAGTAATCTGATTACATAATGCATGTTACTTGTGATGCGTTACTTTACTCCTTACATCAAAAAGTAATCTGATTACATAATGCATGTTACTTGTGATGCATTATTTTACTCCTTACATCAAAAAGTAATCTGATTACATAATGCATGTTACTTGTGATGCATTACTTTACTTGTAACATCAAAAAGTAATCTGATTACGTAATGCATGTTACTTGTGATGCATTACTCCTTACATCAAAAAGTAATCTGATTACATAATGCATGTTACTTGTGATGCATTATTTTACTCCTTACATCAAAAGTAATCTGATTACATAATGCATGTTACTTGTGATGCATTACTTTACTTGTAACATCAAAAGTAATCTGATTACGTAATGCATGTTACTTGTGATGCATTACTCCTTACATCAAAAAGTAATCTGATTACATAATGCATGTTACTTGTGATGCATTACTCCTTACATCAAAAGTAATCTGATTACATAATGCATGTTACTTGTGATGCATTACTTTACTTGTAACATCAAAAGTAATCTGATTACGTAATGCATGTTACTTGTGATGCATTACTCCTTACATCAAAAGTAATCTGATTACGTAATGCATGTTACTTGTGATGCATTACTTTACTCCTTACATCAAAAAGTAATCTGATTACGTAATGCATGTTACTTGTGATGCATTACTTTACTCCTTACATCAAAAAGTAATCTGATTACGTAATGCATGTTACTTGTGATGCATTACTTTACTTGTAACATCAAAAGTAATCTGATTACGTAATGCATGTTACTTGTGATGCATTACTTTACTTGTAACATCAAAAAGTAATCTGATTACGTAATGCATGTTACTTGTGATGCATTACTTTACTCCTTACATCAAAAAGTAATCTGATTACATAATGCATGTTACTTGTGATGCATTACTTTACTCCTTACATCAAAAGTAATCTGATTACATAATGCATGTTACTTGTGATGCATTACTTTACACCTTACATCAAAAAGTAATCTGATTACATAATGCATGTTACTTGTGATGCATTACTTTACTCCTTACATCAAAAGTAATCTGATTACATAATGCATGTTACTTGTGATGCATTACTTTACTTGTAACATCAAAAGTAATCTGATTACGTAATGCATGTTACTTGTGATGCATTACTTTACTCCTTACATCAAAAGTAATCTGATTACATAATGCATGTTACTTGTGATGCATTACTTTACTCTCTTACATCAAAAAGTAATCTGATTACATAATGCATGTTACTTGTGATGCATTACTTTACTCCTTACATCAAAAAGTAATCTGATTACATAATGCATGTTACTTGTGATGCATTACTTTACTCCTTACATCAAAAGTAATCTGATTACATAATGCATGTTACTTGTGATGCATTACTTTACTCCTTACATCAAAAGTAATCTGATTACATAATGCATGTTACTTGTGATGCATTACTTACTCCTTACATCAAAAAGTAATCTGATTACATAATGCATGTTACTTGTGATGCATTACTTTACTCCTTACATCAAAAAGTAATCTGATTACATAATGCATGTTACTTGTGATGCATTACTTTACTCCTTACATCAAAAAGTAATCTGATTACATAATGCATGTTACTTGTGATGCATTACTTTACTCCTACATCAAAAAGTAATCTGATTACATAATGCATGTTACTTGTGATGCATTACTTTACTCCTTACATCAAAAAGTAATCTGATTACATAATGCATGTTACTTGTGATGCATTACTTTACTCCTTACATCAAAAAGTAATCTGATTACATAATGCATGTTACTTGTGATGCATTACTTTACTCCTTACATCAAAAAGTAATCTGATTACATAATGCATGTTACTTGTAATGCATTACTTTACTCCATACATCATAAAGTAATCTGATTACGTAATGCACGTTACTTGTAAAACACTGCACATTTCAGATTGAAATCTGACTTTCAAAAATATGCAAAGTTCAACTGCATTTGCAATATTTCGCGTTTATATTTTTTGTATATATTTCAGTTTTCACATGATTTTATATAACTTTATTCACTGGTTTGTTAAATACACACAATATTGCTGTGTTATTACTGCATTATGTTTAATACAGTATCTCTTCAGTTAAAACCATAAACGCATACTGTCCACTCAAGTGAACATTTCTTTGAATAATGTGTAAAAAAATCATTTCAAATCTTGTTTTTCATGCCCTAATAGCAATAAAAACACATAGGAAAAAAATCCTTACTGAGGTTTTCATAATTCATGCATAAAAGGCATATACAGCTCTGGAAAAAATAAGAGACCACTTAACATTGATTTCTCAATGTTAAGTGGTCTCTTAATTTTTTCCAGAGCTGTATATGTTGTTGTTGTTTTTTTGAGATAGGTCCTGAGATTATCTGCTGTTATAAAGAAGCTGTTTAAATACGAAATCTCTCCTGTTGTTTTTCACAGCATTTGGACGGTGAGAACTAATTTGCTCTCCATTTAATCTCATTGCAGTCTTGGAGAAACATTAGAGATATTAGAGCTGAATTTTCACTCAGTGTTTTGGTTATTTTCATGCTCTTTCAATCCTCAGGCACGTTGCAGTCTCACCAGTCTTTCTTTTTATTTCAGTGTAATTTCCAAAAGAACTGCTCCCCTCTCCTTTTCTCCCTTTTATCTGTCTACCCTCCTCTCTCTCTCTCTCTCTCTCTCTCTCTCTCTCTCTCTCTCTCTCTCTCTCCTCGCTCGTTCTCAGCACCTCCTCCTCCTCAGTTGGATTCTTCAGTTGGTGGGCAGGAACTGTGTCGGTTGCTGAAGAAGCCCCGCGCGTGAGCGAGAGAGTGAGAGAGCGAGAGAGCAAGGGAGTGAACTGTGTCTGGGTCAGCTCGGTCTGTCATCTCAGACAGTCAGAGAGAGCGAGAGAGAGAGACAGGCGGCACGCAGGCAGCAGGATAGAGGAGGTATGTCAGAGGATGTGGTTTCCCTGAGCTTGCAGAACATTGCACAGACATACTTTGAGCATGACCTAACGGCAGCACGCAAAGTGAGTCTTCTGCGCTCCGTTAGCTGCCTGCCGCAGGAGGACTGATCCGCTCCGCTCAGCGTCCGAGGATCCTCGCTTCTTATTATTATTATTGTGCCGTCACATCCAACGGGATTCATACCAGCACTCTTGGTGGATCACTGACTCAAACTTGCAGCGTCCGCGTGTCAACACCTTCACAACAGGTAAGCAGCCGTCTCCATTGATTCACTCACTTCTGCGTGTTAAAGGCGCTCGGTAGGAGCTCCGTGATGCATGCTGTCTGTCTAGGAGGAAAGTGAACACTACAACAGTGCAGCTGATAAAGAATCAATCATGGGAAGCCACAAGCCACAAGTTTGCCACTGTATGAGGATGTGCAACAGCGAACGTCTTTAACCATTAACACACACACACACCATCAATGCTTTAGTTTGAGTCACATGTGCAAAGTGTGATACTGACAGGAAGACTGCATACTTACCGTCAGTGCTTGACCGGCGGCTTCTTTCTTTAACGTGTTCCTTCAGCACTTGTTTGTCTGAAAGCATAAGATTTGCGTTAAATTCATTGCAAAAAAAAAACATTCTCCAGCTAAACATTCATAAATCAAGATGCATAAACCGATCCAAATGAAGTGAGTTTATGCTTAAAGCAAGAACAAATATCTTCCAAATGTTCGCTTTGAATTCAGTTGATTTTTTCTGACCCCACTGGCAGATATTTGTTCTTGTTATAAGCATAAACTCACGTCATTTTGTCAATTTCTCATTAAACCGGACTTAAAAACTTGTTTATTTTTGCTTGTCAAGTAAACACATCTTGATTTAAGAGATATTTGAACTGGAAAACAAGACCAAAAATACATAGGAAGCCAAAAATACACCGAAAGTGAAAATGCTGTGTAATGTAGAACGATCTGAAGTTATCTGATGTTTAAAGTCAGCATGAAATGAAAATTCATCATGTTATTGATCTTACTGTGAACAAATCATTTTTTACCCAGTAATTTAAATCAAACTCGAAAGACTTGTGACGCATGTTGAACGTCTCCAATCATTTACTCTGCTTAAACTCCGCCCCCTTTCACTATCTCGCATTCAGGTCCGCCTCCATCCAATCGACAACTGATGCAAGTCCCAGTCCTACTTTTTTTCTTTTTCGCTAATCACTTTCACTTGGTTACACGTCACAATATGGAAGAAAAACATCTGTGAACGCTACTTCCGTTACATCGCGACTTTAATTCCAGCTGTTATGCGGAACGCGGGATTTGGACCAATGAGATTTCACTGTAGGCGGGGCTTCCTTTCGCAATGCCGCAAAAAAAATCTAGTAACATTTCCTGTCGCTCGTCAAACGTTAGTTTGTTACTGACAGAAATATTACGTCAAAAAAGACTTTTTAAACCTTGAGGTGAATGTCATGTTTTAAGCTTTTATAAGGATCTTGCACAAAAATCACTGGGAATGTTACGGTGCGTTCACACCAGCGAATGAAGCGATAAGCGCGAGTGATTTACGTGATTTAAGTCAATGCAAAGACGCGGATAGACATTCTGCGGCGTGATTTGCGCAAATGACGTGTGAGTTGAAAAATCTGAACTTTGGCGGATATTCGCCCCGCGTTGACCAATCAGGAGCTTGCTCTAGTAGTGACAATAATGAGGACAAAATCATACGTGGATACCTGGAGCTGTACGGTACATCTTCTTTATAGAAACAGGAATAAAAAGGATCTTGCTTGGAAGAAAGTGAGTGTGGCAGTCGGACAATCTGGTAAGTTGTAAAAAACGCTCTTTACTCAATTTGAGCGATACATACTGAGACTACAAGCTAGCTAAAGCCGGCAAATTGAGCTTATTCGCCGTATTTTAAAACAATCCATGTCAGCCTTTTCACAACGAGACGAGCCGCTGGCAGGAGCCCCTCCCATGACGCGGATTCGCAGTGAATGTCACGCGTGAATGAAGCGAGTGTCCGACTACATGCAAATAGCGCAATTTATTTGCGCAAGTCACGTCTGGTGTGAACGCACAGTTAGTATGGTTATTTTAAAAAGGCTGGAAATAAAAGTGCAAAATGTATTAAAAATATTACCATATTATAAAAATAAATAAATAAATACATTTTATATATATACACATACATATTATGCAACAATAAGTGTTATTTCAGTATTATTTATATAATATTGTAGTATTAATATATTGAATTAGCTTTTATTTTTGTATTAAAAATTCATTTTCAGTTTTCAATTTTAATTTTTGTAATTATATGTATTGTGTTTATTTATTTTTATTGTAAAATAAATAATCTAATATAATCTATTATTATTATATTAAAGAAAAATATAATCTAATATTTCAATATAATTCAATATAATCTAATATTATAGTTTATTTGTTTATAAAAATTAGGCGTACTTATGAATAAACGAGTCAAGGAGTTAAAAATCACTGCCAAAACATAAACTGTCATAAAAGGTTTATTTAATACTCTAGCTTATACTTATTTCAGTTAATTACCAAGGCAACATTTCTAATTTTCATCTAATATTTATATTTTATATATATTATTTTTTCCAGAGGAAAATACATGCAGTTATCAAGGCATAAATGCTTCTTTACAATAAAACAAACACATATATATATCAATACAAAGACAACGTTACAACCCGTATCACGGCTTATATCTAAACCTTGATGTGAATGTTATGTTTTTATAAGGATTTTGCGCAAAATCTCTGGGAATGTTAGTTTATGGTTATTTAAAAAACAAGGCTGGAAATAGACGTGCAAAATCAATTTATTATAATTACCAAAAACAACTTTTAATTGTTTTTTTGGGGGTTTTTTTTGCAATAACTGTTTTTTAAACGTTGTCGACGCTTTACATTGCATGTGGCATCATTCTGGAAATAATAAAATAGTTCTTGTATACATTTTCTGGCGTACTGATGAATTAACGAGTTAAAAATCACTGCCAAAACTCAAGTCGGACATTGTCACGCCATACTGCACATTTCTATACGTATAGAAAATCTGCACACTGAACACAGTATGCATGCTAAATAGTGAAAGAGTGTGATTAGTATGTTAGTATGCTAATGTATTGGTGCCAGTGGGCGGCCCGGCTATCGCTCATATTGCCAGAACTCTCCTGTAAATGAACGTCTTACGGGCGCAAATCGCTGTCAGTGTGAACGCCCTTTAAGAGAGGAATGTAAGAAAAGAGAAGCGAGCAGGCAAACTGTCATTAATCAGTTCCAGACGGCGGTTCGGAGGCTCGCGCTGTGCCGGGCGCCTCAGGAGTCGACACACAGAGCTGCTGTTGTCCCGGAGGAATCTGGTGCATCACATCACGGGCTCCGACCCCACGCGTACTCGCAGTGGACAGTAATGCTGACTTCAGTGTCATATGTGCATCAGCTGGAACCTATTGACTCAGAGAGTACATTTTCAGAGTGGTACTCGCCTGTGCAAAAGTGTCATGGCTGGATGCTTACTAGGGCTGGGTATTGACACAAATTTCACAATTCGATTAAATTTCGATTCATAAGCTTGCAATTCGATTTAGATTATTTTGGATATCAATAGGCCTACATGGCAAACTTTCTCAAGGAAAACAAATCTCTGAAGTAACAGTTATAGACTACTATAATATTGAAGGTAAAAATGAACTGATTTGTATGCAAACACTTAAATTACACTTTTTTATAATAATAAAGTTATATGAAATATAAGCACTTAAATGGTGGCTGTCATAAAAACCTGCCAGATTTATTCATACATACATGCATTAAATATTGAAGAACATTAAAAATGATAATGAATGTGTGATATGATGCATATAATTATCAAAACGCTCCTCTCTAGGGTTAATTTTTCTAGCTGACTAACGAGTTTCTGGACCTGGTTATGGTTTTTCTGAGGTAAATGTGATGTTACTCTTACTGACGTGTTACTGACACGAGCGATTCCATGTGACACAGATTTCTGTAAGTTGTACTGTATCTTTGAACACACTTTCAGACGCTCGTTCATGTTCATTTGGCGCTGTAACTGGTAGTAAAGCAGAAGAGAAGATCCGTTCATGTGCCGCTTCTCTTGAGCTGAGCCAGAGTGAGCTCACGACCACAGCGATCAAACGCTATTTATGTTTTTACCCAGCCCTATTGTTTACTGGGACAATCCGGTGTGTGGGATTTCTTAGAGTACGATTACACAACAATGATGTACTAAAAACGAACGACAACATTGTCCAAACGATCCCCGTTCACACGGATCCACGGAAACAACTAAAAACGCTGTATTCTGCTGCCAGGCCAGTAGATGGCGATGTCCCCGGACACGTAATACGCACAAGCGTGACATCACTGTTTTATGGAAGCTGGTTTCCGCTAGAGCAAGAGTGCCCAACCAGTCCATCGCAGACTGCTCTCCAGTCGATCGCAGACTGCTCTCCAGTCGATCGCAGACTGCTCTCCAGTCGATGGTCTGTTCATCATTAACCATTGATTATTGAGAAGATACTAAAACAATCTTGACAAAAACACTTCAATGATTTATAAGTTATAAATAAAGTATCATAACTAATAGCTCAGACATCTACTATTGATCTGTTTTGATTTATTTCATGAGTTCCAATTTTTTTAAGATAACAGCACATTTGTACATTGTTAACATGCCACTTATTAATAAGTTATAAAAAATATAGTCATGTTTTGTAAATGATTAGTTCATCATTAACTAATAATTTATAAATGAGTTATGACTGAATTAACAAAACATTTATAAAATGTTAGCTTATCACTTTTATTAATCATGTATATCATGTTTTGTAAATTATTATTTCATCATTAACTAATTACTTATATGTGACTTATAACTGAACGTTATTGACAGCGATGAAATTAGGGGCTGAATTTGAAATCGCATATTAACATACTACTCTTACTCTTTCATATAAATGTATGGCAGGAACAGCGAGAGTAGTATGCTAGTACGCTAATCTGAATTCAGCCAGGGTAGATCTCAGCACACTGACATTTTTAAAAGTAGATCTTTGTTCAAAAAAGGTTGGCCACCCCTGCGCTAGAGAATAAAAAAATAAAGGTAATTGTGACTTTTTTCCCAGAATTGCCTGATAAACTCAATTGCCAGTTATAACGTCAGAACCGTCAGTCTTTTTCCCCCAGAATTGCCGTTTGCGTGTTTATATCTCACAATTCTGAGAAAAAAAAAGTAATCATTGCAAGATATAAACTTGCATTTGCAGGAAAAAAGTCAGTTGTGCGCAAATTGCCTGAAAAACCACCTCATGCGAGTGTAACGTTTTTTTTAATGCCAATATATGGGAGTTTTTTGTGTAACTGAGGTGTTTCCGTTGGGTGCATTTTCAAATCGCAATTTCAATTTGCGCAAGGGTAACGGAAACACAGCTAATAATGCTAATTGTGAGATATAAAGTCATTATTGCAAAATATAGACATCTTCAATTTTCAAGAAAAAAGATAAAGTCACAATTACCTTTTTTATTTTTTATTCAGTGGCAGAAACAAGCGGAAAGAACATTTTTCATAAATTTGTGTTTTTGTAACTTTTGTAAATGTACATTTATAATGGATAGATGCACTTTTATGATGGATGGATGCACTTTTATGATGGATGGATGCACTTTTATGATGGATAGATGCACTTTTATGATGGATGGATGCACTTTTATGATGATAGATGCACTTTTATGATGGATGAATGGATGGATAGATGCACTTTTATAATGGATAGATGCACTTTTATAATGGATAGATGCACTTTTATGATGGATGGATGCACTTTTATGATGGATAGATGCACTTTTATGATGGATAGATGCACTTTTATGATAGATGGATAGATGCACTTTTATGATGGATAGATGGATGGATAGATGCACTTTTATGATGGACAGATGCACTTTTATGATGGATGGATGCACTTTTATGATGGATAGATGGATGGATAGATGCACTTTTATGATGGATGGATGGATGCACTTTTATAATGGATAGATGCACTTTTATGATGGATGAATGGATGGATAGATGCACTTTTATAATGGATAGATGCACTTTTATGATGGATAGATGCACTTTTATGATGGATGGATAGATGCACTTTTATGATGGATAGATGCACTTTTATGATGGATGGATGGATGGATAGATGCACTTTTATGATGGACAGATGCACTTTTATGATGGATGGATGCACTTTTATGATGAATGGATGGATAGATGCACTTTTATGATGGATGGATGGATGCACTTTTATAATGGATAGATGCACTTTTATGATGGATGAATGGATGGATAGATGCACTTTTATAATGGATAGATGCACTTTTATGATGGATAGATGCACTTTTATGATGGATGGATGCACTTTTATGATGGATAGATGCACTTTTATGATGGATGGATGGATGGATGGATAGATGCACTTTTATGATGGACAGATGCACTTTTATGATGGATGGATGCACTTTTATGATGAATGGATGGATAGATGCACTTTTATGATGAATGAATGGATGGATAGATGCACTTTTATGATGGATGGATGGATGCACTTTTATAATGGATAGATGCACTTTTATGATGGATAGATGCACTTTTATGATGGATAGATGCACTTTTATGATGGACAGATGCACTTTTATGATGGATGGATGCACTTTTATGATGAATGGATGGATAGATGCACTTTTATGATGGATAGATGCACTTTTATGATAGATAGATAGATAGATGCACTTTTATGATGGATGGATGGATGGATAGATGCACTTTTATGATGGATAGATGCACTTTTATGATGGACAGATGCACTTTTATGATGGATGGATGCACTTTTATGATGAATGGATGGATAGATGCACTTTTATGATGGATGGATGGATGCACTTTTATAATGGATAGATGCACTTTTATAATGGATGGATGCACTTTTATAATGGATAGATGCACTTTTATGATGGATAGATGCACTTTTATGATGGATGGATGGATGCACTTTTATAATGGATAGATGCACTTTTATGATGGATAGATGCACTTTTATAATGATAGATGCACTTTTATAATGGATAGATGCACTTTTATGATGGATGGATGCACTTTTATGATGATAGATGCACTTTTATGATGGATAGATGCACTTTTATGATTGATAGATGCAGTTTTATGATGGATAGATGCACTTTTATGATAGATAGATGCACTTTTATAATGGATGGATGCACTTTTATAATGGATGGATGCACTTTTATAATGGATAGATGCACTTTTATGGACTTTTTATGGAAAACGAAACGATAATTCACTGCGATTATAAAGCTAGGATTAGCCAGGACATTTTTTAATATAACTCAGATTGTGTTCGTCTGAAACAAGAAAGTCATACACACCTAGGATGAGCTGAGGGAGAGTCAATCATGGGGTAATTTTCATTTTTGGGTGAACTATCCCTTTAACTTGGGTTTTCTAAGTAATAGTATGTGGATTGTACAGATTACTTGATTTTTACAATTAGGTTAAGACATTAAGTAAACTAAAAAGTGTTGGATTTTACTTGTAGGGCGTAGTATAAGTAGATGAATTGGGACACAGCACTTGTTGAGATCTTTGAAACTTTAACTGAAACTCGCTGAAACGCTAGAGTTTTGTTCAGAGCACTCACTGATATCTGCACTCTCATCATACACAACAGCAGAGATGTACGGAGATTCATTCATCACACAGTGATTCTGTTTTTGTTCTATTTCAGCAGCGAAAATAGATTCAAACAAAGATCACAGCAGAACCACAGCACATCTGCTGTGACTGGCATAAAGTTGGCTTGACGTTGGACGTTCGATAATCGCAAATTTAGGGACCGTCTCTAAAGTTACATATGACATTGGTAAACACGCTTCTAACTTCAATAGCATTTGAAGAGAATGACTTACAGTCATAAAACTAACTTTAAGGTGTTCATCTAGGTGTCAGGTATGATGCACACCTTCTAGATTTTTGATATTTAATAAAATAAACTCAAATCACATGACAATATGGATATGTATTTCACTAGGCTACTGTATGGGCTCATACACATAAATGCTAGATTTAAATATGTCATAGCTGATGAAACACTGATGAGAATATTGCTTGAGAATAAATTATATATCTTATTTTTTTCAGTCAAGCAACTGTTAGTGTTTCTCTGTCTAGATTAAGGAGCTTTGCACACAACCTTAGCAGAGCTAAATAGGCCGATTTGATGACCTGTCATGTTATACATTTCCTTACATACAGCCAACAACAAGTTCCCAATAACAACATTACAGTGGCTCGTAACTTTGGAAAACCACTAGCACAAAAGTTAAAGGGGTCATGGCTTTTTTTATTATTTTATACTGTTGTCTGAGGTCAACTTATTACATTTGCATAGTTTTTACATTTAAAAAACATCATAATGAATAAGTAATAGGCTATTTTCTACCTGAACGCTCGGTTTTTATGGTTGTGCCGCATTGAAGACCTGGAAGTAAACGCCCACTGCTATGATTGGCTAACAGTTTTGCATATAATGAGTTTCGACTCACCCGTCAGTACACGTGGGGAATTGTTTTGAAAACGTCCAATGTGGAAAAATGGCAACCGGAATGAGTCGCCCATACCAAGTCTGATCCCGAATCGCATGACACTGAACTAACAACACCTCAAATACAAAGGATACTCCAGCCTGTGACAGCATGCTAAGTTATCGTTATGTTTAGTTAGACACGTACACATAATCAACAGATATCAAACGATCTGTAATGCAATACTATCACATATAAAAGACATGTTTTACTCACATAAGTATCCCGTTCCTGTGGGATCCAGAAGGCACAGCATGTGTTTTAATCTCAATATGTCTGCAAATCCAGTCTCGACCTGTGTCGTTTACAAACGATTCCACAGTGAAATGAAGGAACAAACGTCCACTCATTCCTAATATTAGAATCCGAAGGAAGCTTATGCAGTGACTGTGTTCTACCACAACCAGGCACAGCGCGATATCTTGCGGCATGTTTATTGCTCGGTAGCGCGATCCGTTTAGCTCCACGGGTCGCTGGGCGGGGCTACAGAAGCAGGCGTACATATGTATCTGTTGAGGTGTTTCACCACACGATGACGTCAAGGGTTGGCACATTCTGAGATCGAGCGTTTGCTGGGTCTGGTGTCAATAAAAGCTTTTCTTTGACTAACAAGGAAGTTTTCAGCTCCGAAACATACAGGACATTATCATATCACGATTAACTTTTATATATCAAAGGCTCAAGGGGAAGTTGATTTCTCAATTCATCACCCCTTTAATGTCAAGCCCTGTGTGTATCTGTAATTCCCTTCACATTACAAGTCACACGCAACAAACATGTAGATAATTTTGTCTTTTCAAACTCCTGCAGATGTTTATTCTACCTGTATCATCATCATCGGCAGCTTGGCTGGTGTGATTAATTCACATGAAGCTTCAATATTTTGCTAACCTAATTAGGATAGAGAATCCTCTCTTGTGCTCAATTAAATCTAATTTAGATAATTGGAACGTGCATTTGAAACATTATTCGCCTCGTACCGTCCCTTTCCGCCTTCCCTGTGATCTCGGTGAATCAGGACGGGCTCTCCTCCGTGAACAGAGCTCTTCTCCGAGAGGAGATGTTCAGCCTCTCCTGTGATTAGACAGCCTACAAATCAGATGTCACATTCGCTGTCGGCGCAGCTTCTCCTCGGCTGAGTCAGTTGAGGAGATGAAACGCAGCTTTAGCTGTGCGCCTTGATGGAAGATGAATGGTAATTTTTGTTCTTCTCCTGCGCGAGGTGCCACTTTGAACGGATTACGCTTCCTGGATGCGCGGGAAGATTAGGTTCTTGCCTCCTGTCGCAGCGTCGAGCTCCTGCTACAAATATTCAGGCCTCTGGCGATGCCTAGACACAACAGAGAAGAATCAAAGCAGGAAATGTGCAGGAAAACACACGCTTTCTGTGTTTAACAGGACACAATAAAGCAATGTCTTGAAGAAAAGGAAAATTGCGGCAATATTGATTGACTCATTATGTTCAATACTTTGCTTGAGTGCAAAATGTTGTTTGTTTTAATAGAGAAGCACATCATGTAGATCATGCAGTGATCACTTTCTGGTAAAGTGCAGATTTTGTTTGAAGAAAAGAGACTGATTGCTTTCATCACCACATTGCAAATTTACTGGATTTTTTCCACTGAAAACAGTCTCACACTCTCGCACAACATGCGGTCTCCCATATGGACACTGGGGAGGGTGCGATGATAAAACTCTCATTCGTTTGAAAAATAAACGTTCTTAACTGGCATCAATGGTTCCATGAAGAGCATTAAACATCCATGAAATGCTTCATTGCACTAAAGGTTCTAAGGGAAAAAAACACTTTGTTAACACTTAAAGCCTTTACATATAAGGCATTATACACCGATCAGGCATAACATTATGACAGGTGAAGTGAATAACACTGATGATCTCTTCATCACGGCTCCTGTTAGTGGGTGGGATATATTAGGCAGCAAGTGAACATTTTGTCCTCAAAGTTGATGTGTTAGAAGCAGGAAAAAAGGGCAAGCGTAAGGATTTGAGCAAGTTTGACAAGAGCCAAATTGTGATGGCTAGACGACTGGGTCAGAGCATCTCCAGAACTGCAGCTCTTGTGGGGTGTTCCCGGTCTGCAGTGGTCAGGATCTATCAAAAGTGCACCAAGGAAGGAACAGTGGTGAACCGGCCACAGGGTCATGGGTGGCCAAGGCTCACTGATGCACGTGGGGAGCGAAGGCTGGCCCGTGTGGTCCGATCAAACAGACGAGCTACTGGAGCTCAAACTGCTCAAGAAGTTAATGCTGGTTCTGATAGAAAGGTGTCAGAATACACAGAGCATCTCAGTTTGTTGCGTATGGGGCGGCATAGCCGCTGACCAGTCAGGGTGCCCATGCTGACCCCTGTCCACCGCCGAAAGCACCAACAGTGGCACGTGAGCATCAGAACTGGACCACGGGGCAATGGAAGAAGGTGGCCTGGTCTGATGAATCATGTGTTCTTTTACATCACGTGGCTGGCCGGGTGCGTGTGCGTGGCTTCCCTGGGGAACACATGGCACCAGGATGCACTATGGGAAGAAGGCAAGCCGGCGGAGGCAGTGTGATGCTTTGGGCAATGTTCTGCTGGGAAACCTTGGGTCCTGCCATCCATGTGGATGTTCCTTTGACACGTACCTTCAGGGGTCTAGTGGAGTCCATGCCTCGATGGGTCAGGGCTGTTTTGACAACAAAAGGGGGACCAACACAATATTAGTCATAATGTTATGCCTGATCGGTGTATCTTTTCATAAGTAATTATAACCAAAGTTAAAATGCATTGTAATATTCACAGATTCCTTGTTGCATCTGAAGTTGGTTGTTTGTGTTTTAATGCATTATAATTTCTAAAAACTGTGGTTACATTTATGCATAAGGTGCATTACAAGGCATAACTGATGCATTAGAATACTTTTATAATGCATTATACATAAAGGCTTTAAGTGTTACCGACCGTTTTTCTTTTATGACATTGTATGACAAGTGACAAGTGTAGTGAAAGCATATTTATTATCTCATGCTTAAAATTGTGCATATATTCAAATGCCTATTTCTTATGATAATGCATGAATATTTTATATTGTTAAAGAAGATCCTGCATTTCACCATTTACACTTTTCATCTGAGACTCAAAAAAATTATTATTCATAAGAAATGAACAAGTCTGACTGTTAAAAAAGTTCACTTTAAATTCAAAACAATAAAACTAATATTATAAAACAACTTAAAATAAAGCAATTTGAACATAACTTCTTTGTGTGCAATTTTACATTATTGTTTCTGCACAAATAATATAAAGCACACTGTCATAACCACTCACACTACGAAAATGGACATCTTCACCCTTTATTCAAATATTATTATTAATATTTTGTCAGCATATTGCATACTTGTGCTTGGAGTCGGTTTTATGTATAAGGATTATGATTATGAACACATTTAATTAATTAAATATTAATAACTGATTATATTTGGCTTTTTCCTGTCAGCTTTTTGTTTATCTATGCATTTTTTGCATAGTAAAATAAAACCTGTAGCTTGCCAAATAATTGTGTCAGATAACTACCTATATATATATATAATTATTATTATTATACATTTTTTAAATATAAATATTTTCCTCATACTTTGATGGTGTAATCAAACTTTGTATTATTATTTATTTGTATTACTAGTATCATTAAAAGCAAAATATCACTTTTGGACACTAATACACTAATAAATCTCAATCTACCATCACAGCCATTTAATAAATGAAATTATATTTGTCTTGTAAAATTAAATGGCATATAAAGCAAATTAGAATCGGAGAAATCAGAGTGAAAGCCAGAGAAAGGAAAGACGAGAGAGAATGAGAATATGAGAGAGGATCTCAAAGAAAGCGAATAAAGGGAGAGAGATATTGCTCTCTTTTCTTCTCTTGGGTATGAAATCGTTGTCAAGGGGCCCGTTCCCATGGCAATTCCATCCGCTGTGTCTGGGTTTCCAGCGCGGCCGTGCCCAGACCTTGGACGGCGAGCGGATGGGTTCTCTAGGTTCATGCCGAACAAAAGGGAAAGAGAGGGAAAGAGAGGGAAAGTGTCCCTCCTCCTCCCATCCAAGGGCTGCGCCGAAAGGGATTTTAAAGAGACAATCTGTCAGACGAGTTGCAGTGTGTCTAGAACAAGCCGAGATTGGATTCAGTGGCTTTTATTGTACCTGGGCCCTTATTTTTTCTAATTATTCATAAACAGGCAGTGAAGCAGCAGCCGGGAACACTCGTGGGTCGGGACATAAAGTAGGAATGCTTTCCCAAGACACCAATTAACCCCGATTTTTGTCTAAATTATGCTGTGACATTTTGTTTATCTTTACCCAGGAAATGCGTCCTCAGTGTTTGTGCGTCTCTCGTTTAACTTCAGCCCAAAGTGAAAGTGGTTGAGCACTATATTCCGTACACGTCTCAGGAAGGCATTTAAGGAACACGGAAAACATTAAGGCATTATTTACTAAAAATCTCACACGTTTGAAACGCTTCCCAAATTGACACATTTCAGCTCTTATTCATAATCATATTTTTTGCTGCATCTTTGAAAAGTTAATTAGATGTTTTTGCTAATTGCTAAATAAAAGCAAAATATTGACACAATCACTAGTGAATTTTGGAATTTTTATAGATAGCATTCATCACAATATAATTATATTTATGCATAAAAAACACAGTTATGATTTGTATTTCTTGTTGTTAGACAAAAATGTACACTGGAATGTTTTATGGAAAGGGCAAGACAATCAACTCTTCCAAATAACTGACTATAGTGAGAAAGTTCAGAATAATCTGTGCTTTTGGGATGAATATCTATTTTCTCAAAAGTCCCAAATATTAAATAAAGACTAAATTGGGACTTTAAATTGATTAAGGGGACTTAAATTTGGGGCTAAAAAATTAGCTCTCTGGTGCTCTTCAGTCATTTTGACCAATTGTTTGTTTTGTTTTTTGTTTTACTTCATCCGAATGGAATGAAACTTGGTAGAGTTTTTGGCACTTGCTATGTGGACACACACGCAGGAAATCATGGACGTGATTCGAAACGGTTAAATGTTTCTGAAAAAATAGTCACACTTGTGTTGTTCACATTTTTGTTTTGTTTTATAAAGCATAAAAAAAAAAAAACAGAACAGTGAACGAAATTCTAGGTCTAATTCTAGTTGGGAAATAATAATTTTGGGACTATTTGCAAATAATATTTGCATTCATTTGCGTCAAATATATCATTAGTCTCGAGATTCTTCCTGTTAGTGAATAAATACATAGATCCGCTGATAACATTCAAATTCCCTAGTGTCTGGTGGTAGAAGTTTTGTAAACTGTGTCAAAGGTTACAGGCTCTAATCCGCTCTCATATCGTTTTTTTCTTTATTAAAATCAAAGATGTTCAATGATTGTACATTAAGAGCAGGGACATGTTTGTGTGCATTTTGTTTTGTGATTCACCGGAGTCTCTGTAATGGCATAAAGCGACAGATTGACGCTCTCGTCTATGTGAAGACTGTGCACGAGCCAAAAAAGAACGCAAACCCCGCCTACTATGATTTGCTTGGCCATCTCAATCATTTTGACATTGATGAGCGCTGTTAGACCTGAGGCAGATCAGACAAAATGTTTTACTTTTAAACCTTTTTGTCATTCTAACATACAGAGCGCTGCATTTCAAATATTTGGCCTTTTCTAATTATTGGGGGGGACTTGTCAATGTCTATGGTGGTTACGGCATTTGAATTTCATCTAGTGGAAGCAAACAAACAAAATCTGACTAAAAACTCATTTTTTGAGATATCAACCTCAAATTTGGAACACAACTAGTTTAGATTGATGGCTTTGATTTTATCGCAGTTTTAGAGTAAAATGTATTTCAGAAAATATATATATATTTTTCACTTCAGCAATAACCTTCCAATCTTCTTTAAAAAGAGATCAAACTGCAGTCTGTGCTCTAAAGCATTCAATATTTATGGTAGTTTAAGTTGGAAATTTCATTTTCAGGTCTACGCTCAAAAAGTGAATAAATGGATCATAACTGCTGCATAAAAATAGTTTAGTACCATAAAATCCCCTAAAATGACAAAATATTAATAAAAACTACTATGGAACAAAAATATAATACATGCATTTCCATAAAATCCCCAAAAATGATAAAATATTAATAAAAACATTTTCGAACAAAAATATACTTTTTTTTTTTTTTTTTACTGCCACATGAAGAGCACCAGAGGGTTAAGAAAAATTGGGATTAGGCCATTTTTCGTTATACATTATGTGACCAAAAGACAATAATCCTCTAATATCTTCTAAAGTCTTATTTAATCACAATTTCAATGCACAAAAAAAAAAAAAAAAAAAAAAAAAAAAAAAAAACACAGCAAATGCAAACAAATATTCTAACATAATACATACCATACAAGGTTATGGTGCTTTTATGGCACTTTTTTGGATCTGGACTCGTCTTCAAGTGTGTCCACATTCCCCCACAATGCCCTGCTCAGGTGAGGGCTCTTTGTTGAGACCAGGACGTCCAGGAAGGAAGGAGGAAGTCCAAACAGGGAGACTGCCTCATTCCTACCCCAGGAGAGCATTTCCCTGCTGAACCGACAAAAACACAAGTCAGGAAACGGTGCCTTGTGGAGGTCTGCTTTATTTGCCACATTAAAGAAAATGGGTCAAAGGGAGAGTTGTTGTTTTCAGTCCCTCTTTGAGAGAAAGCATCTCTAAACATGAGCCGAAATGCAGCTTTGAGCAGAGCCGCAAACCGTGACATTGTCCGTGGCATGTTAGTTATTGAATTAGTCCATCTGAGCAGGAATGAACGGCATCGTCATCATAGTCGGCTCATCGCTTCTCCCCGATGGGTCTTTGCTGTGAAAATGCTGTTATTTTAACAAACATTTCCTGTGGCGTCTGATATAAGACGCCTAGCTGAACAAATGAACGCTCATCAACAGGCTTGAGACAGATTTTACATTATGAAAAGTCATGTGTATGCAACGGAAGTGAACAGTTTTCTTGTCAGTCTACAGTGCATGAGGGAGCAGTTGCCAGGTTGACTAGAGAGACGGCGCTGCCAAAAGCTCGTAGCGTGAAGCAGAACCTCGGGGAGGGAGTAGTCTCTCTGAAATCATAAACATCTCCCACTTCCTCCGTCAGTTCTAAAAATACCATCCCGCTTCGTTTCATGCCCCCCTCCCATCAGCTATGCAAATATCAGCCCCTCCAACCAACTTTGTTTTCCTCACGTATAGCGCTCTTTATTCTGCGTGGTTTCTCTCTCCGATGGAGCGCACGCTTAGCCTGTAGCCTCCAGAGAGCATGTGTCTGAGCTCAACACATGGAGCGATGTCTGGAGAAGACAGTTGTTATGTCAAAGACGGCTATTTTTGGGGCGGTCTGTTGTTTTTCCAACTGATGGAAAGATATCAGAAAAGAGAAATTTGAAAGCGAGCTGTCCTGCCTTTTAGGATGAATTAAGGCCTGTTCATGCCAAGAGCAATAACTATAACGATAAAGATATATCTCTAAAAGTCATTCTAAACACACTGTATTGTCAAAAGTATTGGGACGCCCCTCCAAATCCCTGAGTTCAGATGTTCAATCCCTTCATGGTCACAGGTGTATAAATCAAGCACTAGGCATGCAGACGCTTCTACACACATTTGTGAAAGAATGGGTCGCTCTCAGGAGCTCAGTGAACTCAAGCGTGGTACCGTGATAGGTTGCCACCTGTGCAATAAGTCCATTCCTGAAATTTCCTCACTACTAAATATTCCACGCTCAACTGTTAGTGGGATTATAACAAAGTGGAAGCAACAGCAACTCAGCCAGGAAGTGGTAGGCCACGTAAAATCACAGAGCGGGGTCAGCGCATGCTGAGGGTCACAGTGCGCAGAAGTCACCAACTTTCTGCAGAGTCAATAGCTCCAGACCTCCAAACTTCTGTAGCCTTCAGATGAGCTCAAGAACAGTGTGTAGAGAGCTTCATGGAATGGGTTTCCATGACTGAGCAGCTCATCCAAGCCTTACATCACCAAGTGCAATGCAAAGCGTGGGATGCAGTGGAGTAAAGCACGCCGCCACTGGACTCTAGAGCAGTGGAGACGTGTTCTCTGAGTGACCAGTCACGCTTCTCTGTCTGACAATCCCATGGATGAGTCTGGGTTTGACAGTTGCCAGGAGAACGGGACTTGCCTCACTGCATTGTGCCAAGTGTAAAGTTTGGTGGAGGGGGGATTATGGGGTGGGGTTGTTTTTCAGGGGTTGGGCTTGGCCCCTTAGTTCCAGTGAAAGGAACTCTTAATGCTTCAGCATACCAAGACATTTTGGACAATTTCATGCTCCCAACTTTGTGGGAACAGTTTGGGGACGGCCCCTTCCTGTCCCAACATGACTGTGCTCCAGTGCACAAAGCGTCGGTCAATAAAGACATGGATGAGCGAGTTTGGTGTGGAGGAACTTGACTGGCCTGCACAGAGTCCTGACCTCATCCCGATAGAACACCTTTGGGATGAATTAGAACGGAGACTGCGAGCCAGGCCTTCTCGTCCAACATCAGTGCCTGACCTCACTAATGCACTTCTAGAAGAATGGTCAAAAATTCCCATAAACACACTCCTAAACCTTGTGGAAAGCCTTCCCAGAAGAGCTGAAGCTGTTAGAGCTGCAAAGGGTGGGCCGACTCCATATTAAACCCTACGGATTAAGAATGGGAAATTCATGTGCATGTAAAGGCAGGCGTCCCAAAACTTTTGGCAATATAGTGTATAAAAGAATATCAGAGTTCACACCAGAATTAACAATAACGGCACAGAGATACACAGAGATTACTAATATAGTTATTGTTACAGTTATTCTTGATGTGAACAGGCTTTTATCCCAAGCAACTTACAAATGAGAGAAATAGAAGCAATCAGACAAACACGGGTGTAACAAGTCTCAGTTAGTCTAGCGCAGTACACAGGGTTATTTTTTTTATTGAAAGAAAAAGTAATAGAATAGGCGAGTGCTAGTCTTAAATGATCAGGTGCTGCTGGAAAAGATATTTATTTAAACGGCTACAGACTCGGCTGTTTGAATTGTGATTGGCAGGTCGTTCCACCAGGTGGGAACAGTCCAGGAAAAGGTCAGTAGTGATTTCGTGCCTCTTTGGGATGGTACCACGAGGCGTCATATTTATTTTCAATAAAAATGAAGAAAATATTCAGATATAAAGTGTCTAACGTGTGTTTAATAATAAAGTGTTTATCGGTTAGGGGTAGGTTTAGGGAGGGCTTTATTGTCCCAATAAGGCAGCGTCCATTTAATAATTTTAATAAATAAAATAATAATGTTATTATTGCATACCGTTTAATGGACAACAACACTGAGGTACAAGTAGTATCTGCCACTATTTATAAGTAGAAATATCATCTAAATATTACACTTATTGCAAAGAATTTTTTTTTGTAAATAGAATATATCACTATTTTTACTTAGTCTAAATAAAATGTATAGCTAAGAAAATATGCTATTTTTACTGCTACATTAAATAATATGATAAAACAACATTTATTTAAAATAGAAATTGTATATAACAAATATATTTACATTCATTTTTGATCAATTTAATGCATCATTGCTGGATAAAACTCTCAACTTTTAGTATCAAACATCTTAGCAAACACCTAAATGGATAGATTGGTGGATAGATAGATGGATTGGCAGATACCCTAGCAACCACCTAGGTTACTATAGCAACCACCTGAAAACACCCAAACAACAACCACCCATAATAACATAACAACGCCCTAGAAATAACTCAGAACAGCCTAGAAACCGCATACCAACACCCTAGTAACCACCTAGAACATCTTAGCAACTCCCTAGTAACTGCCTAGAAACACCCTAGCAACCGAGTGCCGAATTGTGCCACTGCAAGCACCACTCACATTTTCTTCAGGAAATTTACATTCTAGTTCTCATTACGCTCTTAAAAAAAAATTTGTTTTTTTATTGGCATTGATGGTTTTATAAAGAACCTTTACCTTCCATGGAGTCTTTTCAATCCACAAAAGGTTCTTTAAAGGGGGAAAGGGTTGTTTAATGTTTAGCCTAAGAAAAAAATGTTTTGAACTGATCACTGAAAGGTTCTTTGGGGAACCAAAAATGGTTATTTTTATAGAAAACCTTTACATAGCCAGTTTAGCTCAGAAATACATCAGATTATGACTTTATAATAGGTTGTGCGCCCGAAAAAACTCTGCAAGGCAACTCTACGATCTTCCCGGGTTTCATTCAATCGATCAGACGAGAAAAATCCGATTGCTGATGCATGACTGTTGCACTCGAGATGTAATTTCCCCCGATTGGATTCAGCCACGGATAGCCAAACGCATCCATTCATGTCCATGTCATGAGAAACAGTGATTCTTATGACAGCGTTCATAAATCTGCATGCCCTCTCGTCTGGGTCCTAATTAAAATTGCGCTGCCGCCGGAGCTGCCGGCATGCTGTGCATTATTCCGACTCCTAATGAACAATCTGCTTGATTTTCTGTGATTGATTCTCACCTTTTCATTCGAGTGGTCCACCTCATTAACCGTGGATTCTCTAGAACCCTCGGCCGTTGCCGCCTCTCAGATTATTCGTCTGCCGCCGTAATTAGACAGGAACATAATAGAGAGTATTCTTCATCAACTGCCCACCCTAGGTTTAATCAGCTGGTCACAATGGGATATTACCTGCACCCTTCTGATCTGCTCGCGACTGTCGCCGCCTGTCACTTTAGATTTGGAAAAGGGGGGTTTGGCTGATGAACAGAGAGCACTTTTGGCCTCTCTGTGGCTGGACGTGTTAATTCCCGGCCTGCCATTTGAGAGATTGGGCTCTCATGATGAGCTGAAGCCCTTATTTATTTATTTAGTAATCTAGTGTGTCCTTAATTGGGTCTTTTTCTGCTCGCTTTCTGCCAAACAAGCACAGGATGAGGCCGTACCTGGCTGAAAGGAACTGAAAAACAGCGGCGTACAGTCTTTTACTGCGCACGCAGAAGCAAATTAAGGTGGTACGTGAGAAAATAGACCGATCACTTTCCTCATGGGAAACACCTGAATGGAGTTGCTTATAATGAAGCCGAACAGAGTCTCTGAAATTGGAGTTTGGTGGTTTTGTAGTCCTTGTCTATTCGTTTTGAGGACATGCACACACATAAACCTTTAGCCGATATATACGCAATTATCCAAAACAGACCGAACATTTCTAGAGACTGATGAAGGCAGTGTTTTAAGGGATAAAATGATTGACTACTGGGGGAATTTAATTCATTATAATGATATAATTTTTTGATTTACTAATTAACATTGATAATTATTAATACAATTTATAAATTAATCGTAATTATTAATATTATTTTAAACATTATTATTTTTATTATCATTTATGCTAGTTTATAAGAATTTCTATTATGTTTTTTGTCCATCATGTGACGAGTGTATCATGAGGTGAGTTTGAGAACAGATAAATGTTAAATGTTTTATATTTATGTCCTCATTCAGCAAGTGCTATGCTATGCTAATGCTACAAAAACATTGTGTTACCAGTTAGCAATTTAGCATTTATTGAATTAGTTGGTTAAAGCTAGCCAAGTTTACACTACTAAAAAATATTTAAATTGAGATTACATGATAATTTTAAGTTAAATGTATGTACACTCACCTAAAGGATTATTAGAAACACCATACTAATACTGTGTTTGACCCCCTTTCGCCTTCAGAACTGCCTTAATTCTACGTGGCATTGACTCAACAAGGTGCTGAAAGCATTCTTTAGAAATGTTGGCCCATATTGATAGGATAGCATCTTGCAGTTGATGGAGATTTGTGGGATGCACATCCAGGGCACGAAGCTCCCGTTCCACCACATCCCAAAGATGCTCTATTGGGTTGAGATCTGGTGACTGTGGGGGCCATTTTAGTACAGTGAACTCATTGTCATGTTCAAGAAACCAATTTGAAATGATTCGAGCTTTGTGACATGGTGCATTATCCTGCTGGAAGTAGCCATCAGAGAATGGGCACATGGTGGTCATAAAGGGATGGACATGGTCAGAAACAATGCTCAGGTAGGCCGTGGCATTTAAACGATGCCCAGTTGGCACTAAGGGGCCTAAAGTGTGCCAAGAAAACATCCCCCACACCATTACACCACCACCACCAGCCTGCACAGTGGTAACAAGGCATGATGGATCCATGTTCTCATTCTGTTTACGCCAAATTCTGACTCTACCATCTGAATGTCTCAACAGAAATCGAGACTCATCAGACCAGGCAACATTTTTCCAGTCTTCAACTGTCCAGTTTTGGTGAGCTTGTTCAAATTGTAGCCTCTTTTTCCTATTTGTAGTGGAGATGAGTGGTACCCGGTGGGGTCTTCTGCTGTTGTAGCCCATCTGCCTCAAGGTTGTGCGTGTTGTGGCTTCACAAATGCTTTGCTGCTTACCTCGGTTGTAACGAGTGGTTATTTCAGTCAAAGTTGCTCTTCTATCAGCTTGAATCAGTCGGCCCATTCTCCTCTGACCTCTAGCATCAACAAGGCATTTTCGACCCACAGGACTGCCGCATACTGGATGTTTTTCCCTTTTCACACCATTCTTTGTAAACCCTAGAAATGGTTGTGTGTGAAAATCCCAGTAACTGAGCAGATTGTGAAATACTCAGACCGGCCCGTCTGGCACCAACAACCATGCCACGCTCAAAATTGCTTAAATCACCTTTCTTTCCCATTCTGACATTCAGTTTGGAGTTCCGGAGATTGTCTTGACCAGGACCACACCCCTAAATGCATTGAAGCAACTGCCATGTGATTGGTTGATTAGATAATTGCATTAATGAGAAATTGAACAGGTGTTCCTAATAATCCTTTAGGTGAGTGTATTTCAAGTTAAGAGCAATTAAAATGTATGATTACAAAATAAAAATCTGCAAGTTCTGCTTACTTAAACTTTACATTTCTTATTACCTAAATTTATTTGAGTTTTGCTAAATAGTTATTCGATGTATAAAACAAAGAAAGGATTGAGGTATTATTGTTTAAGCCTCTGACCGTCCGTGTCTCTCTCATCCCAGGCGTGAGTGCGCAGGCGTTCGGCAGAAATGGGCTGCGGCTTGAGGAAGCTCCGTCCGACGGAAGACAACAGTCCGGGAAAGATTTACTCCACCCTCAAGAGACCGCAGGTCGAGACCAAGACCGGTGTCGCCTACACGTACCAACACTTGGACTTCCTGGTGGGGAAAGATGGTAAGTCACTGGTGAAGTCACTCTGAGATCGAGATACTTTTGAAAGAGACGATCAGCAGAGTTAGAAATGTTGAGGTAAGGATAATCTGTGAGGAACTTTTGAAAAGAGAAATCAAGCCGAGACTCTCCAGAAACGTTCCTTGATTCTTTGCTGCTCTGCAAATCCCCGAAATGATGACACTTGCGAATGACAAACCCCAAATCCTCCCAGAGTTCTGTGTGTGAATCCCAGCGCCGTGACTGTACCTGCTCTCAGGTGTGTGTGATCCGTGAGGAGGCTCCGCTGAGATGCTGTGAGGTGGATAATGGGGGAGATCCAGAGGGCCTGGGCTAAATATAGCAGTCAGTGTTGTTTCTCACCAGCAGAGCTCGGCTTGAGCTGTCGAGATGTAAGCCAGAAATCTCGCTGACATCCCAGAATAATCCTGTACGAGGATTCAGACGAGCACTGAGGTCAATCTCTCTCTCCACTCAGATCTATCCATATCCTCCTCTTTAGAAATTAATGTTTTCACTTTTTTATCTATCTATCTATCTATCTATCTATCTATCTATCTATCTATCTATCTATCTATCTATCTATCTATCTATCTATCTATCTATCTATCTATCTATCTATCTATCTATCTATCTATCTATCTACAGTATCCATAAATCAATCTATCTATCTATCTATCTATCTATCTATCTA